>AJFL01000858.1:0-15530 GCA_000467735.1 Rhytidhysteron rufulum CBS 306.38 | reverse complement strand
TGCGTGCAGCGTGGTGCTGAAGTCCGAGCTGAACGCGGCTGTGCAAGCGCAGCAGGGATTCACAAATCTAGTCAGCATGATTGTGCAGCCCTCTGTCGCTGTGAACAGTAATGATAATAATAAAATGGCGGTCGGCCTAAATGATGAGTGGACCGCAAGAGGCTGCTGCCCGCAGAATTTTCCCTCCTTGAGCCAGATGAAAGCCGCCAGCCCTCCCTCCCTCCTCCCATGTTTCGCAACAGGCTAAATTTGGGACATGCATTACATATTCGGAGCACCAGGATATCTGACAACCCATGCCCGACTGCAGTCCCGACGGGCGGTTTGAGGTTCTGTTCAGTGCGTCGGCATCGTGACTGCATGCATGATGGCCCCAGCATGGAAGCCTTCTAGCGGCCTTCCAAATGTGGTCCTTGCCCTCCCTCCGCCGTGCCCCTGGCATCAAAATTGGACCAGGCGTCCATGCTCCCACCGCTGGTGCTCAGGTTCCTGAGATCTGTGGACGTGCCTCCTTCACCCGCCCTGCATATGTCAATGCCCATTGACACCGGTTTCCGAGTGCGAGTGCGCTGCTGTGGCAGGGATGGACGACAAGACCATCTTCAAAGTGTCGATATGACCGTGAATGTAATTTTGTTTTGTCCCTTCGCTAGAACCTGCGAACTGCTTCATCCTATCACACGCAGCCGCACGTCTGCTTCAGCGCACGTCCTGCCCAGTGTGGGCTTGTTGGCATTGACTCGGCCAGACGCTTGCTAGAATAGTTCTTCTCTCTCCAGGATAGGGTTGCTTGTGCTTTGCCTATTCGATTCACTGGGAAACACACCGTGATCTACATAACTGAATGCCCCTGCTCAGTTTGAAGCCTGTCTGTAAAACTCGAGTTACACACACATTTATCTTCCAAGCAGAGTGCTGGTTTCTCGCATACGTGCATATACGCTCTCACAACAGCATTACTTGACCCTCCCAACACTCCCCGGTTGCGCCATCGGCTTTTTGGATCTATTTTGGAGCGCGTCTGGGATCAGCACCCTAGAATAAGGGTTTCGGAGGCACCAGGAACACTGTATGTCAGCCAGTCTTCGACTGTCGGAAAGTCAGACAGCATAGAGATTTTTTTTCTTCCACAAAAAGTCGAGTGTATGTACTGATCGATCGCGCCACAGATTGACAGCACACACGCCCAATCCGCGAAAGAGTGTGGAGAAACTAGCATCGCTAATAGTGAGGATCCTCGTGCGGTTGGCTTTGTCTGAACAGAGCGGTGTGAAAAGGGAGCAGAAGAGGTTCCATTGTTGCAGGATCCGGCGGAACAGTCTTCATACGTGTTGACCCAGCTCTGGCAAAGGATTCGGGCTCCGGGTTTACCAACACTTCGGCACTCGTCTTTCACTGGACCAGGCGTGCTGTGGGCCAGAAGAATCCGCAGCAGACGAGACCAAAAGCGCGCAGAGGTCGACGAGAGGGCATTTCCTTTACGGAAGGGCATCAGCAAACACCTGCACTGAAAGGGTGTCTGCCAGAGCTGATAGAGCTGAGAAACAAGCCGGCGGGGATCTGGACATCCCTGTCTCTCACAAAGGGCCATCACCTTTCAGCAATCCCATTCCGCACGCTCGGGAAGAGGGTGAGATTGACGGGTTTCAGCCAGTCCGACCGCTCCAGATAGACATCCGCGGACTGACAGGCAGCATAAGGTGTGGATAACTTTACATACCGACACTCGACGCCAGAGTCCGTTTGCGCTGAAGGGCTTGGCGCGGTGAAATCACTTGGGGCGAAGAGAGACTCGGCAACAGCCGAATCCGCTCTTTCGGGCCTAGCCTGGAGTAAATTCCAACACGCGCAGCAGAGGAAGGAAGTACCCTCGTACCTTCATTCTCTCAACAAAACTCCCGTCTCTCTCTTACATTCACTCTCTCCATCCCCATCTCGCCGCCGCGCTGCATCTCAGGTACGTCCTTCACTCGAGCCCTCGCGCTCTGCCCCCTTCCCGCCCGCTTCCTGCACTCTCCCTCGAGTCCCGCCCTCCCCTATTCGACTCACGCCTGTCGTCTTGCCTCCTCCGTCACCGACCATCGCCTCCAGTCGCGATACGTCTCATTCAAGCCTCATCTCTCCCCTAAACGCCTCACGCTGACTTGATTCATTCACTAGTGGTCTCTCCGCATTGACCTTCGCGTGATCCGGCCCTCCTTTTTGACGCAGTCGAACGGACCATCTTCAACGACACCTTGAACCAACACGGTCGTCGTCAGTATATCCTCAGTATCGTGATCGACGTGCTGAATCGGCTTCTGAACACGGTGAATGCCCTCGGATTCACCTAAAGAGTTCTCTCTCTGCTAGTAGCCAAAGCCTTGTGTGGTGCGCACTTTCCCTTGACACGTTTTGGACCCGCCTTGCCCTCCTTCACCTACTTGCCCTTATTACGCTGGATCAGACACTCGGGCAATGGAACTTGGCAACATTTTGAATACTAAATTCCCAGCAGCAGCTGTTCTAGCTTCCCCATTCAATATGCAACACGCGATGCAGCACGAGCTGCAACAACAACACTTTGCACCCACGTACCTCAACGGGAGGATCAAGTCAGAAACTGGCTCTGACCGTGGTGTGTCGCCGCACCCTTCGGATTCGTCTCGTTATTCCTCGCAGGCACCGCAGCCTTTGCAATCTTACCCTCCACCGATGTCGAACAACATGAACGGCATGCGTTATCCCTCGCCCTCCCAAATGCAGACCCCCATGCCCTTACTCAACAACAATAATTATATCCCCAACCCTCCTGAACACACATACCCTCAGCAGCCTACCCCAGATCCACAGCAACAGATGGGTGGACGTCCAGCTTCAGACACTGGCCCACCAAAGGCTTTTGCGTGCTCCACGTGTTCAAAGGGTTTCGCGCGTCGTAGTGATTTAGCGCGTCACGGTACGTTATAAAGCCCTCGGTCCTGAGCGTTGAAATACTTACATTCCTATTTAGAGCGTATCCACAGTGGTATTCGTCCACACGTCTGTGACCACCCTGGTTGCGGAAAACAGTTCATCCAACGCTCCGCGTTAACCGTCCACCAACGCGTTCACACTGGTGAGAAGCCGCATATGTGTGAAAGGTGCGGAAAGGTAAGTACACTACGCGTAACTTCGATCCATACACATTCTGACCTTTCCTCAGCCTTTCAGTGACTCCAGTTCCTTGGCTAGGCACCGTCGTATTCATTCAGGAAAGCGTCCGTATAAATGCCCATACGCAGACTGCCAGAAGACTTTCACACGGCGCACAACTTTGACCCGACACCAAAATCACCACACTGGAACCGTTGAAGAGGCGGCCGCTGCTACCGCTGCTGCTTTGGCCTCCCGTGCCGCAAACCCAAACAGGTCTGCTCGTTCGGAGGCGGATGAGTTTTCAGAGACCGCGTCTCCTCTAGGCACGCCCTCTCCTAATGAGCGTCCTTTGTCGCTTTCGCCAGCCGCGGGTATGCCTGTTGTTCCTAACATGCACCGTCAAGCTTCCGACTACGCGTATCTGGGCAACATGAACGTCCCTCCCCATCTTCGCAACGAGATTCCGCAGCCTAGCCCTCGTTCTTCACCTTCGTTGACAGCACAATCCTACAACTCGGCAGTGAGCAACGGACGCCCTGCCATTACTTCTCATCCTAGCGGGTATGGTCCTCCATCCATCTTGGAGCCACCTGCATCGGCTACCCATAATCAACCTGGAAGTGCCAATGGTAGCCCCCACATGGGTACAATGGGCTGGCAATCTCCTTCTCAGCAGGCTATGCCATCCCCTGGCGCAGGCGATAGTTACGTTTACCCCGAACCCCATTACCAAAGCAACGGCGGAAATATGTACTACCAGAACGCTGGCATTCAAAGACCAAATAGCACCGAGCCCGATCGTTACAATCCCCAGCAACAGAGAATGACCAACGAGATGTGGGCTCCCGCGGTCCAGTAAATTTCTTTTGCTTTTCCTTATGCACTCCTGTATCTATTATATTTCGGAGTTCGATTCAAATGGTGTTGCTGGCAGTGGCTATACCCCTGTTTTCTACCTAAAACTTTCCTAATCCCCTTTGCTTCCTGCGGTATCATTTATGGATTCTGGGGCATCCTGCATGGTGGTTATCGGTACTTGTTGCTGGAGCTCTCAGAAGCCCTCCCCCCCCAAATAACAGCGGATTGGTATTTCGACACTTTCCTTTATTGTTCGGATAGGTTTTTCTTTGCGAGCATCACAGCAATTGTCTCATCTCCCTTTTATCTGTTTGGGTCGATGGAAAACATGTAGCTTTTCAACGGTGTCTTTGCGGACGGGCTTCGATTCGGCGTCCTTTGAAGAGGATGGAAAGGGCGTCTTAGGCTGATGTGGCAGTTTATCTGGTTTTCTCATTGTTCTTTTTTTTGGCAGGGCACTCTCTTTAGACTGGAATACTTAATGAAGGATCAACATCCACTTATAGACTAAATGCGCGGTGCGCCGAACGTGCAAACTGAAGCATAATAAAAAAATCTAATCCCCATTACACTCACTCGCAACTGAATTGAAGATGGAATGATGAAAGTACGGTGAAGACCACAGGCTGACCAAGATCCGAGCAATGCCGGGGTCGAGTGTCATGATGGATGGGTGAGGAAGGATGGATGATGGATAAGTAATTAATCTGGTGTCTGGATCTCGAAGAGCAGCGCATCCACGGTGAGGATGGAGGCGTGTACGTGTCGGCTTATGAAGCGAGGGCGACGATAGAATTCTCCGAATGCGCTGAGGCTTGCGGGCGAAGGGTGTTCGCACACGCGACGTTGTGAGTGGACGGCGCGCTGTTGGGATTGCTCTATGATGGATGCTGCTGTACCTGTACCAGAGTCGGCACCCACCGCACCCACCGCAATGCATTGCACAGGACGAAACGCGCGTAATAAGGCAAGGTCTGACCGTTGCCAGCCATCGATAAAAGAAAAGCCACCCGCCCAGCATTACTGCCTGCCCTCCGCTGCTACAGGTAGCATACTCCGTCCCTGAGTTGTTGGACAAGAACCGAGCGCGCCCAGTGATCTGGGCATACCATGTGACGAGTGCCCACCTTGATTGATCCTCCAGGGCTCAAGCAACCTACGTCGAACATTACCCAGCCGCCACCACCTTCACTGCCTCAATCTGCACACACCATTGTTACGACGGCCGTTTTAATGTCGTGAATTCTCCACCGACGACCACGCCGCCGTGAACCGTATTCCTTCCTTTCTGTTCCCAGCCTTGGTCTTGGGCGTCGTTGCATCATACCCTGATCCTCACCCTTGGCTTCCACGCACGCCCTCAATCCCGACATTTCTATCCCAATCGACCCCCCAACATCCAACTCCCCCCACCATTCTCGGTTCTTCATCGCGCAGCATCTCTGAATCAATAGAGACGAAGATTAATCCGCCACCATGTCCAAGGTCGTCAGGAGCGTGAAAAACGTCACCAAGGGCTACTCAGCGGTAGAGGTCAAGGTTCGCAATGGTAAGGACCTCTCCACGCAGCCAAACCATCCTCACTCACAACAACAGCGACCAGCAATGACCCGTGGGGTCCGGTAGGATCCGATATGGCCGAGATTGCGCAAATCACATTCAACAAGTAAGTTGTCTCCTTATACCACGAAGGTCATTGACTAAAGCCATCTAGCTCTACCGATTTCTACCAAGTCATGGATATGCTAGATAAGCGGCTAAACGACAAAGGCAAAAACTGGCGCCATGTTTTAAAATCGCTCAAAGTGCTCGACTACTGCCTACACGAGGGCTCTGAATTGGTGGTCACATGGGCGCGGAAGAATGTCTATATTATCAAAACTCTACGAGAATTCCAATACATCGACGAGGATGGACGCGATGTTGGCCAAAATGGTATGCAATTTCGCCGCGCCCAGTATCGCGCTCTATACTAACATACTCATCAGTCAGGGTCTCTGCTAAGGAACTCACCTCTCTAATCCTCGACGAAGAAAGACTGCGCGCTGAACGAGCGGATCGAAAAAGTTGGAAGTCCCGCGTCACTGGCATCGAAGAATTTGGTGGTCGGGATCACCATGGAGGTGAAGCATCTCGACCCCGTGAGCGTCGACAGCGGAGGGACAATGATGAAGATCTTGAATTCAAGTTGGCACTCGAAGCAAGCAAAAATGAGGCTGAGGAAGATAGGAAACGTCGTGAGAGGAACGCAGTAGCTTCCGCTGATGATGACGATTTGGCGAAAGCGATCAAGCTTAGCAAAGAAGAGGAGGAGCTTAGAAGAAGAGAATTGGAAGAAGCAAATGCCGAGGCGCTGTTTTCCGATGCTCCCAGCCAGCCAGCTGCATACCAACCCACTGGAAATAACCAAGGATACCAGCAACAAGGTGCTGTGGATTGGTTTGGCAATCTCGTTGACCAGAGCCAGCAACAGCAGCAGCCCCAGAACACTGGATTCTTGAACAGCGCCTATTCACAGCCTACGGGAATGCAAAGCCAGCCTACAGGATTTCAGAATGGTTATGGTGGTTACAACGGCTTCCAACAGCAGCAACAGCAGCAACCAACTGGATTCGACCAGTTTGGTGCTCAGAACTTTCTACAGCCACAACAGACTTTGCAACCACAGCAGACTGCCTTTAACGCAAACAACCCCTACGGACAGATGTCAAATGGATTTGGTGGGTTTGGTCAGCAGCCGCAACAACAGCAGCAGCAACAGCAGCAGTCTCTTGAACAGCAAAACACCCTCCAGCCGGGGAGCCACAATCCATGGGCATCCAACGGCCAGTCAAAGACTTTCGAGTCATTGGCTCCCCAGCCAACCGGCTCCAACAATCCATTCGCGTCTGGCTTTAACCGCCCACAAACGGCACAACCTACCAAAACGCCCACTCTCAATACCCTACACGAGCAGAAGACGCAAACGCAGTTCAATAACACCAACTTCAACCCGCCCGTCTCATTCTCTCCACAGCAAACAGCCCAACAACAACAACCGCCAGTGGACCAGAACCCTCACCATGCTCACCTCAACGCACTTCTCGCCAGTGGCGAAGGCCAGGATACCTTCGGAAATGTTGGCAACCTGCGTATTCCTGCTCAGCACACTGCTCCTGGCACGTTCGTTAACTCAGCGGGTGCTGGGTTGAACAAAGTGAATGCAAACGCAACTGGAAACAACCCCTTCTTGAACTCTCAGTTCACGGGTATGCCTCAGAGCACTGGCTTTGGACAGAACAGGCTGGTACCAGCTCAGACAGGGCCTGCTGGATCCTTTGGGGCGAACCCCTATGGCGGTGGCAATCCCTTTGGAGGAGCTCAGCATAACAACCAGCAACAGCAGAGTGGAAGTCTGATAGACTTATAGGTGGTCTCACATAAGCTACAGTTTTGCTATGTGTCTGATATTTGAGCGCTGCAAAGAGTTTCCCTTACTTTCCTTCTTTCTATCATTAATTGACCGTTAATCGAGCCTTTGCCGAATTCTGGTTCCCCGTGCGCACCTGGTATTATAGCTGTATTCTGACGGTGGAATCTGCGTAGGGCAGGGCTTTTACTATTTAGCATGGGCAAGGGTTCATTCGCGATTGGGGCATGCGGTTGTTTTTGGTTCTAATGGCAATACCTATCTATCCATCTCTCTTCATATATTTACCGCGTGTTCGAGAAAGGGTTTATAGAGTGACGGGTGGCTTCAAAGCAGTGGGAGTCAATGGGCAGGAAATATTATTCCTTTATATCATTCTCCGTACTGCACCAACCTTTGTCATCCACGGACGTCTTGAAGAGATTGAATTGAACGTGATTCCTCGGCTAAACTACTGCCCCTAGCGTGCCCAGGTGCTTAGCCCGGAGGACTGGTGGGGATCTTTCCCCAACCTTTCTGACTTCATCAACGACGGCCTTACAAACTCTCGGCATCCACTTGACATTGGATAACTTCGTGCTCATGATCTAACCCACATACTTCTTGGAGAATTCTTTGTTATTGCCCTCCCCCTGGCTACTTTTCAGACCTCATACTGTCCCTGAGACAATCAGTGGTCTTGAACACCATCGCTCATCAATATCTTGCCGTCTTACGCAAACTCCTCCGCGCCCGTCAACAACCATGCGACAACGTAGAGCTCGCCCCTCGACTAGGCATTCCGAGAGTCCTCGTCCTCCTGCGCGTAAACGACAACGGTTGACTTCGTCCAGCTCGAAGGACATACTTCCAACGTCATCGTCTGCTCAATTGTCATCTCCAGCTCCTCCGACAGCTCCGTCGCCTATCCTAGCGACTACCCCAGCCGCCGATGAGAAGCCCTTCCCCTTGATGCGATTACCAACGGAACTCCGCGTTCATATATACCGTATGGCGCTGTGTCGGCCTAAACCCATTCTGCTTCACTTGCCACGCACCACTGAATCAGACAAGTCCGGCGCATCCACCGATGAAGAACTATCCCAGGAAGACCAACAGGATGGTCGAGTCCGTCGCCGCATCATAAGCACCATGAGCTTCGAACTCAACAGGCAACATGATAATACAAAGACGGGAGTTGTTGAGCTGAACTCGGAGCCTATCACACCCCAACTCCTACGTGTATCACAACTTGTTCATAAGGAAGCGCGACAGGTCCTTTACGCGGACAATCATTTTGTGCTACAGTTGGACAGCGCAATTCCGACTCTCGGGTCTCTTCATCAACGTTCGCGCTCCCTGATCAAACACGTTCATCTCACCATCCCTACGCACCACGACATTCTCGAGGGATTCGCGGACCTCGTGCGCTTGGGCTTGCGGTATTGTTGGGGCTTGAAGACATTCCATATCACGCTACCCCACATGTTCCCGGAAGATAGAAGCCTCTCCTCTACTACCAACGTGTATGCGAACGCCTTCCATATCCTCAGATGGTTGCCAAAGAGCTGTGCCGTTAGTCTAGAGGGTAATGTCAACGCGGAAATCAGGAAGGTTGTCGAGGATAATTGTTTCTTAGCCCTCACCCTCGACGATGTAAGACGTCACGAGCCCCTGTCTTACGTCATTCGAATCATGCTAACACCCCTTTCGCAGACGGCGTATCTTCGACGACAGCATCAGATGCCCGAGCGACATTGACTGTACAAACACTGACTGACTGACTGACTGACTGACATTCCTTTACGAGTTCCCACATGGATTTGTACAGACTCTTCAGATGATGTCTTGTCTTGTCTTAGTCAAAAGTACACATCCAATGGTTGACTTGAAACACCTGAATAATTCTGTCCTGGGCTTTGAAAGAGTCTTTGTATATTTCAAACCCTCAACATCCTTTTTTGTATTGTATGATTATCCTTGCAGGGGAATCACTATGAGTGGGTACTTAGGTATGGTTATGAATATATGAAAACAGAGGGTAGTCCAAAGAAATAATCCCTTGTATTTGAAACTAGCTCTGATTTATGTGACAGATTGATAGGCTTGAATGTGAAAGGGGATGATGGTAGAGTGAAGCTACGTCTATTCCTGCCGTATAACCTTGGAACTTTGGAAGGATGTTGGGCTGAGTACAAGCCTTCCCTGGATTGGTTGGTTGGATGACGAGACGGTCTAGCGAAAGAAACTTTGCATCAACGTCAACTCAACCAATCCACCAACGAACAAACGAACAAACGGACCTCCAACTATCTAATCAAAAAGTGTGCAATTTGGATATGAAACCGATAAACGAAATTCTTCCATGATTCTCATCTCCAACGAATACCCATTTGTACCTTTCACGCTCTGGGTCCCACTGGAACTACCAACGCTTTCGAAAGGACCCTTACGTTTGGATCGAGATCTTTCCAGTGTACTGTGTTGAATTTCTTGTTTTTGACCAAGACCTGAGAAACGTCTTGAATTGGAGAGGCGCCTTGGGGCTGAGGGGCTCCTTGGGCCGAAGGAAAGCCTTGGGTTTGAGAAAATTTCTGGACCGGTTGATTCGTACCTTCGGGACGTATGACCAAGCCTGGAAACAAACATATTGTAACCTGTTTAGGGGGTTCAGGAGGGGGTCTGTAGTTCGAGGGCATATCTACGCTCATGTAGGTATTATCGAAAGAATCGCCCGGGTGACAGTAGAAAAGGTCGAAGTTTGTTCTGCTGATGAGCATGTCTGTCTTTAGAAGCAGTATTCTCCGGAACGCTTCTTGGCAAGAGTCCTTTCGAAATTCGAAATCCTTGAGATAGGCTTCCAATGTCGTTGAGGTTTCCTTTGTCGATGAGGGAGTTTGGCTATGCAACATTCGATACAATACGTCATTCAGCCGCATCGTGAGGTCTTTGGCTTCATCTGGGACAATTGTTTCCTGGAAATACGTCTCCGTCGCGAGATATTTATGGGCGAACGAGTCTAAAGTTCGGATTACGGTGGAACCACCTATATTCACTTAGTCAGTATTCTTTTACTGCATCAGTGAAAGGGCCACACAAACCTTCTTGCAATCCGATTATTCTCCGGTAGTTGTCCAAGATGTAAGATTCCTGGCTGTCGAAATCTGGGAAGTTCGATTCAAAAACCCATTCGCAAATGGCAATCCCGGCGAATGCTACACAGAGCTCGTTCAGGAATATATTATGGATTTGAGCAACGTGAATCTCCAAGTTTCTCTGAGAACTGAGGATTCGATTGGCAAGTCGTCGAAGCTTCGGGCTGTTGAATCCTAATAATGGCGTGGTGGATATCTTGGGACCATCCGCGATGCTAAAAGACGTCTGGATTAGACCTCTAGCGACATCCCATTCTCCCAGGACTTCTGTCATCACCAGCTCTGTAGGCCAGGATTTGTCTGCTCTAACAATTTTTATCGGAGAGTTCATGCTTCGCACTTCCCGGCGTAAATTGCTACAGGTCCTCGCAAAGCCCATTGCTTCTTTTTCCAGATCGGTGGTCCGTTCGACCCGTTCCCGATTTCCGATATAGTCCTCATGCTCTTGTTTCAGAGTTTCGGTTTTCTCTTCCAGATTCGATATTTTACTATCTTTTTCTTTCAAGGCCTTTTTCAATGCTTCTATGAGTTCGTCTTTGTTCACTGGTCCTTCTAAACGATGTGGATGTTCAGAGAGTTCTGCTGATGCGATTGAAGCTGAATCCGGGACGGACGGACGCGTATGGAGAGTAACGTCAACGCTAATTTCCTCTTGCTGTTCACCCCGCCGGTCACGTTCTTCTTGTTGTGGTGGTAGCATGCTGACTTCCGCGTTCCCTGAATGATCAACCTTTCTCCTCTTATTCCGGGGGAATTCTCCACGGCTCGGTGAGTTCATTTCAGGCAAGGGTGTCGGGCTGTTCTTGAACTGGGAAACCAAGTTCTGCTCGATGAGGTCCGTTCCGGTCTCGGATTCTGGGTTTCGAAGCCGCTTAGGCTTTTTGATAAGTTGGCTGATATTCTGGGTGGAATCAGCGGGACTTTGTGATGTTGCTAAAGCTGTTACTAGAGAGAAAGTTTCGACTGCTATGGGTGTGCCTTCTTCCCTCTGATGGTCTAGGAACGAGGGGCCAAGATCCTCGACCTCACTCTGGGCCTTTCTAATGGCCGCCTTTTCCTTGTTGGTAAAAGTATCCAAATCCAAGCAGGCGGTTCCTTTGTGGTACAGCTCTCTCCAATTAGCGCTGTCGACGTTGTGTGCCTTTGTCCATAATATTTTGAGTCTTTTCTCCACCCTGTTCAAGTTGTAATTCCTTCTCCCAACGGTTTTCAAGATGGCGACCACAGTTGTCTTAAAGTCAAGAGCATTGTGCCTGAGGCAGTAGTCGTTCCATGCTAGGAGAGTGGCTGATTCCTCCGGCGTCCATATGGGAGCCGAGTTGTGCTGAGAAGATTTTGGGGGTGCAGATGCTAATCGTATCCTGGACGACATGGTATGTCAACTGGTATGTGTTGTGTTCTCTTGCCAATAGGTTTTTCGGCGTGGGCGCGGTGGTTTGTCACTGGCGGTGGGAAATGGAGGTGGTTAAGGAAGAGACGATGGGGAGGTAAACAGAACGACGGCACGGTACAGCTGCAGTCAACCGGTTTGTGTGACGGGGAAGGTTGGCAGCTTGACAACTTCACTGACTGACATTGCACCGCACCGCACCGCCTGCACGTGCCCATTTGTCTCATTGGTTGGGCCGAGACGGTGCCTGCCTGCCTGTCTGCGAATGTGCCTACCCAGGTGGGCGGCCACTTTGATTCAGCCACTCAGCCACTCAGCCACTCACCTACTCACCTGGGCATCCACCTACATGTCGCAGTCCCCATCCAGGTGACAACAGCGATCAAAATCCCTCGCCATCATTTCTAGAGGCAATCTTAGCGAGTGGCTGCCTGCAGTCTAGGGCTGCCATCTGTGGAAGGCATTCACTCACTCCTTCGGATGAACCCCGGGGTTTCAGCTCCAGCCCCTCGTGCGAATAAGTAAACAATCCTCTCCTCTGCCCGCGTCTACCTCGCCCATCCACTCTTCGTCACTTTTTCACGCCCACCAAGCCGTTCTGCACCGTCTTCCACGAGACCAGCGCACACAACTGGGTACCTGTGTAAGTGTCGTCCCTCTGCTCAACTGTCCCTCTGTCCTTCTATCCTTTCTACCCTGGTGGTCGGCAGCTACATAAAAGGCAGGAAGCCCCCATTCCGATCAGCCCAGCCCATCTCAGTCCCGGGCACCCTCGCCCCAGCGTCCCCTTCCAAGCTTGGCCTCCAACGCCCCTCATCTTCCTTCCAAGGTCTTCATCGCTTTTCTTAGTCAAAACCATGGATCTCACACCCTTCTCACGTCCTCCTTCGGCGCCACACGACGCTGACAGTAGGCGATTCATCATAGCAGTCGATTTTGGAACTACCTTCTCATCTGTCTCATATGTTATACTCGACGAAGATGAGCCTGCTGAAGGAGCAAGTCCCTCCCGCATTCAGTCCATAGTACAGTATCCGGATGAGCCAAGAATCAATGGCCAGACACGGAAGGAAGTGCCCACCGAGAGCTGGTACTCCCATAAAAACTCCTTTGTCAAAGACGAGGGCCGAGGTGATGATATAGTCATGACCGACGCCATTGATGAAATGTCCTCACCAGCGGCCTCTGATATCCCTCTGTTTAATACAGACGACTCCGTAATGGATATCGATGCACAAGACCAGAAGGCCTTTCTATGGGGTTATAGCATAGACGAGGCCCTTCGCCTTCCAACTCGCCATCGGGGTGAATTCGCACGCATAGCCCGCTCAAAACTTTTTCTCGATGACAGTCTTCATACGCAAAACTTAAGATATGAGTTGATCGAACTATTAAAGAAGCTGAAGAAGAAAAGACGAATCAAGAAAGATGAAGATGTCATCACCGACTATCTCGAAGGGTTGTTCGGTCATGCTAAGGAATATCTAGAGACCAATTTTGGATTTACTGATACTACATCCGTCGAACTTGTTTTATGTGTTCCCATCATATGGACCGCTCATGCATGGCAACGGCTATGCAGAGAACGGGTTTCGCAACGAAAAGATTAGGGACAAAGACAGTTGACAATCTTTTCATAGTATCCGAGCCAGAGGCCGCAGCGACTTGGGTTCTTATTGCCGGATACTATCAGATTCAGGTAAACATGCACTCATGTATCAGAAGACCATTGCTGACCTGGTCTGTTAGCCGGGCGACACTTTCGTGCTCATCGATGCTGGTGGAGGTACCGTTGACGCAATAACGTATACTGTATACAGGGACGATCCTCTCCGGCTCCAGAGAGAGACGGTGGAACCCAGCGGTTAGTATCATACGCATGGTATAGGTGGTGTTTACTAACAAACTTCTTACTAGGGGGTCTATGTGGATCGAGTTTTATGAACCAGAAGTTCTGGGCCTTGGCACTTAAAAAACTCCAGGACGAGACGTATCTGAACAATGATAAAGAAATGACCACCATTGAAAGCATAATTAATGGTGAGCTGATGCCGGAATTTGAAAATAAGGTCAAAAGGACCATTGACTTCATCAAGATGTGCGACTATCGCTTCCGTGTTCATAGCTTAAGGGAAAATAGAGCGAAGAATTTTCGAGCTGGCGAATGGCTCGTCACAGAGTAGGTTATTGCGAGGGACTTTCTTATATAATACTGAATTATAACACACTCATTAGGAAAGAATTTCAAGACGTCTTCAGGTCCTGCTTGGTTGGGGTCAGCCAACTCATGAAGACCCAGCTCAACCGAGCTAATGAAGAGGGACTTCGGGTCAATGTATGTTTTGATCTATCCACAGACTTGGGCGCTGGAGTGCTAACGATGGCTATTTAGAAAGTTATCTTAATTGGAGGGTTCGGTAATTCTCCTGCGTTGAGGGAAAATCTTCGGAAAGAAGTCGCCTTCATCAATGCAAAAGAAGGGAAAAATATCAAACTAATAACTTCTGAGTATGTTTATATCCATATCTACATTTAATATTTATGATGCTGATCCGTAGCGTATAGAGACAGCGGCGTTGCGGTTTCACAAGGAGCTGTTCTTCGCGCCTTGAATAAAGATAACGGACCCCGACGGAAAATCCGGTCGAGCTATGGCATCCTCCGTCATCTACCATACGAACTAAAAGTCTATCCACACTTATTGGCAATGAAGAGAGGGATAAAAGAACAAAGGGACGGAGGGGAGTATGTTCTGAATACAATCGATTGGATCATCAAAAAGGTGTGAATGGTATCGCTCTCTGATTTGTGCATTGACTAACATTCTTCTTTAGGGAAAAGAGTATGAACCGCATGAGCAGTTTATTATTCCATCAATCCACACATTTTACGTCAACGATGAGGAATGGTTGTGCAAAGAGGTTCTTTACGTCTCCGACACAAGCACGGAGTCACATTACCTGAGAACACATCAGAAGAACAAAGGTAAGTTTCTCCACTCCTTTCTCCACTCTCCCCTTTTATTTATGTGGCATGAATATCCTCCATCTCACAAATCTCCAGGTTGCAAAATTTACGGCTCAATCATAGTCGACATGACTTTCCTCAAGCGTGACGACCGAATCAATATAATCACTCCAGGCCCGGGACAACGTGGTGAGCCCCACTGGAATGTCCAGCTCGAGATCATCATGAGCTTGAACGATCGGAACATGTCTTTCCAAGCTAGATGGTCTCAAGACGGCCAGGACGTTGAATTTGAGAGACAGCAATATAGCATTGCGGCCGCTTTTGAGCCTGGTACGAAGTGATGTGGTAGGGTATGTGAAGTCTGGTTGATGCGATCTACGTGCTGTAAGAAGGATTGTTCCTCAAGGCAGTCGGTTCTAGTATCCGTTCATGTATTCATGATGATTAATCAGTTAATGGAACTGAAGAGTCTGGGGATGATATCTGAGCTGTAATTCATAATGATCGGCAAAACATGTACGAATAAGAAGACACCTTCCTTAACCAAATTCGTTGGATAAGGAATATACATACATGCCAAGAGATGAATTACTTACCTATTACGTGCCTATATACAGAGTTACCTTTCAAAAGTATCCGGGCACCCCATAAT
>AJFL01000856.1:0-15636 GCA_000467735.1 Rhytidhysteron rufulum CBS 306.38 | reverse complement strand
TTTGGATTGATTGTTACCAAGACTGCTTATGCCAATGGCATAAACAAGTCATAGCATGCAGGGTTAAGATCAGGATTGAGCATATCAGAAAAGAACAATAAGGGTATCATATTCATACAATTAAAAGGAAAAACGCAAATCTATCTAAACAAGGGGCTACATCAGACCAGCAACAAAAGGAAAGACAGACATAAGTATCATACTGGATCTGGCTGACAGCCCAGTGTACTGGGAAAACATCAACCAAACGCCATTCTCCTGGTTCGTCGACTTCATGAAAACTGCTTTACAGACAACCCTCCATATGTTACCAAACCTGTCGGAGGAGAGAGTAGACTCGTAATCGAACATATCAGAACAGGTACTCCAGCGTGAGACTAAGTCATCAGTAAAGGGAATAAGGCGGTTAGGATGGGTCTGTTCTTTGTGAACGACATATGTCCCACTCTCGCGACCAATACCTAAACATTCATCCTCCGGTTCAAGGTCTCGAAGAGGTCTTGAAGATCCTCCTTTATCCAACGAGAAAGCTCGTTCCTGTTCCAGGGCGCTGTCCATGACCGCGGCTCGGGGTGGGCTTCGAACCAGGTTACAAGCTGCCGTGTAACCCGCTTCTTACCCATATCGTAGAAGCTTTGAAGAATCGAACAACCCATAATCTCTTTCTCGCTCAACGAGCGCACATAGGTCTTATAGTCTGATGATCCGTCCAGAATGTCTCCCTCTATGCCACAGCTTATAACCCGTTGCGCAAACTGCCCAATCGGCAGAAAGACCTCTGAATACCCGTACTGGGCGCCTGTGAGGTCGACAATATAATCACATCCATCACACAGCGTGAGCTGTAGTACTGCGTGCCAGGGGTGTGGAGGAGCTGAATGAGTGGAGAGGGGCCAGTGATCTTTAAGCTTCTTCATGTCGAAGTGGCGAAGGAGCATCGAGTCAGCGCGCAGATAACCTATAATCATATCAGCCTTCGCTGTTAATAGGTCAAAGAGATGTAGTAATTGACCTCCAAGAAGCGTCTTGAGCATGACCCATGTGAAGCTTGCCGCAACTTCACATTGGTAAAACAGGAGGAGGCCTTTCCGGTGCTCTTCTGGCACCCATGCCGGGACCTCGAAGAACTTGAGGTCCTCCCGGGGTTGAACGCAACGGTAGGCGATTACGGAGTGCTGGCGGGCTGGAGTGGGCGGGAGCTCCTTCACGAACGTGTAGTCGTTCTTGTTGGTGAACTCTATATAGAGGTTGAAAGCCTCACTCACGACATCTATGATGATGCCGACCTCCCTGGCGGCTTTGGACATGGTGGCTGAAGCCATCTGCATTGATGTGCAGAGTAGAACGAGCTTTGGAAAAGGTGTTGAAGCTGAGGAAGTCTCTTCTGAAGAGGAGGAGGGAGGTGCTTGGAGTGGAGGTGTTGTGGAGAGGGTAGGTGAGTGAGAGACGAAGGTCAATCAAAAATAAGCTTGGCGCCCTGACGCAATCTAAGAACGCGCTCTTTTACTTCACTGTAAATACCCTGTTGCCTGAGTTCTAATTAGTCACACTGCGGCTGACAAGACTGAACAGTGAACTTTGGAATTTCATCACCTTTTCCACCTCCTCGAATGGAATTGGGATTTTGATGAACATGGCCTGTACTTGTATACTAGCACTGCTCTATCTTGAATGCTACATGTCCGTAACAAGAGAAATTAGACCTATCGATGACTGTACTCATTTCTAAGTTCAATGCCTACGTGATACCGATTCACTGTTGTTGCTAATCAGAACCTCAGCAGGACGCTCAAACAGGTCTAAAACCCCAAGTCTTTGGCCACAGGCCCTGAACAAGACACGCCTCTCTACCTAGACCTATTCTCGTCAACATCCACGCTTCGACTTACAACCTCTTGAATCAAGTGCACTAGATGGATACTCCTTAGGGCTAGAATTAGGCTGATGTTCGTATACTCCGGTATGCATGACGCAGATTTGGAAAGTGGAAGAACTTGGTATTTGCCTAGACCTCGGGTATATCTATATCCCTGGCTCAGACTACTAACTTTTGTGATGCATGGCCACGTTATTGACTTCTCAGCTTCAACTTCCGATCGACCCTTAACCACAGTATCCAATGTATCCCTAAGCTAGCTAAGTATGGGGAGGTGGCGCTGGACTTGATGCATTGTACGGAGCTGTTCGAATACGCATGACGCTAAACGGGTTAGCTGAGTCAAGGGGGCTTTTTGGAGCTTGGGTCTTCAGCTTCAAGGAGAACGGTACTTGCCGGGTGGGGGAAGCTCGCGGCAGACACCACTACTTGGGTACAGTGTTGAGTTTGTCGAACACCTTGGTGGGGGTCAAACATAATGGGAGCGGGCAAGGGATCATATACACGAGGAAGCTAGAACACTGGGGCTCGTCCGAAACAGTGAATGCTCTCACAGAGTTTATGGTATATCTGGCCGGTATCAGGCTTTTTTGTACATACCCTGATCGTGATGCGCGTTGGAAAGAGTGTGAATTACGATCTGTGGAGGTGGCTTGTTTGTAGGAAGAAGATGGTTCATCTGGGGAAGGCAGTAAGTAGTTGAGCTTTGCATTATAGCCTGTATAATGGGTTATACTTACATTGGAGCTTGGGAGTTGTCAAATATAAATCGAACTACTGATTGTCCAGCTAAGGATATTGTCGAGTATTGAGTAGTGGAATCTTGAGGATTTTGGGATAACTCGCTTGGTGGTTGGTCGCCTCTGGGCGGGAGTACTATTCCTAACTCTTGAAGCCTCGACCCATCTACAGGAGACACTAATGCAACCTAGATACTAGTAAATGCCGTCAACGTGAAAGTAGAAGTATTCCTTTTTGTGTAACAATTGACATAAGAGAGCATATTTGATTATAAATTCCATATCGTGGATAGTAAAAATTGTAAGTTAGGGTTTATAAAATAGGGTATCATTCATCAGCAAAGATAACTTCGAGGCACAGTCGCGGCAGATTCCCGGACTTTCAAAGCTGGCAAACAGCCCCGACAGTCTCGTAGAAAGTCCTGCCATCAGCTAACTAGTTAGCCCTCACCGAACAGTCACCGTTTGCTAGTCAACTTATCTATCAAATTCGCATTTACAAATGCATCTACCCCCCTTTTAAACTCCATCTACCGCTTCTCCTATCTTTGGACGCATGTGCCACCGTCTATCTGAGTCTCTGAACCTTTTCCAAGCCCGCATAATACCACACGTGCTGGAAAACCCCAATTTCGCCAAAGCAGTGCTACCATTAGTAAGCGAATCCGTCTACTCCTATATCCAAACCATATCACACAATTTAGCATTTCTCTTAAGGCTTGGGCTCGTTGCTGGGGTGAATTCCTGCACATATGCAAGTAGCAGATGCGGCCAATGAAGGGGTAGGCATGCCTGTCAAGATTCAGGAATCAGCCAATTATTTTCAGGGGGCTGAAGAAAATTTCGAATTTGACGAATTAGAAGACAAGGTGACGATTATGTAGCTTTCAGTTGACTGGATATTCAGCCGGCGATCGACGATCGAAAACCCAGCCTTGCGGCCAACACCATCCTATATATTCAGTGTCGTCCGGAGCGGACACCCATCATCCCTTCCTCCTCTCCCGACACCTTCAACTTCCCGTCATTTCAATATTTTCATACTATTTCCCTTCAACTCAACGTCACGTCGATCGAACCTTCAACCTAGCAACTGCCCCTGCTTATCCCCAAAGCTTACGTGGCAAGGCTGAACAACATGTCGGGCCACACTACCGAAGAAGCTGAATGGGAAGTCCACAAGGATACTATTCGTAGTATCTACATCGACCAGGACGAAAACCTCAAGAAGCTCATGGGTTTAATGTCTGACTTTGGTTTCAAAAAGACGTAGGTCCCATTCCACGTTGCCTTTGTTTGATATCCTTTTCATTGATGAATGAATACAGAAAGGCCCAATACGAACGCATGCTCAAGAAATGGGGTTTCAAAAAGTATTCGAACGCGGATAACTGGAAGTTCATTGCTCATCGCGTCGAAAAGCGACGAGCAGTTGGCAAAGACACACAGGTCTCCATCCGGGGTTCTGCAGTCACACAAAAGAGCCTACAGAAGGGAATATCAAGACATGGATTCAAATCTACAATTGAGAGTTTTCTAACCGATAAGTTGTGCCGACTCATGTCCAGTGTATGCATGATAACAATATACAATGCGGGACCACGAAGCCCAATGACACCCCCGGGAATCTTGATTAGGACTCCTCTGAACATATCATCACCAGAGCTCGGTGCTTTAACGTCTCCAGGATCGCCGGTTTGGTTACCCTCAGACTGTGCAGGATTAGTCACAGAGCAGATATTCTGGCATTGGGCAAAGGATGTACCTTGGCGTCAATTCATGGTCTTTATCGATAGACTTCGAGAACACCAAATTCCACATGTCTTGACTGCATGACCCCAGGAGATGCTAAGTCTTTCATCTGTCCCCAAACTCCAGGACTGGATATTCAACCTGACAGAAGTTGTTTGTCAATGAGGAATCACGTGAAATGAAGGTTATACTTCCATATCTCAACACCAATTCGTTCGTGCCGCCCAGCAAACCTGAGACTCCGGACATTGACCTGCACACCATACTGAGCATAGCACATCCAGAGAAGAACTCAGAACTGGAATTTTTGAAGCTGGCTGTGTCCCTTCTATCGAACAACGCATCCACATCTGTTATTGCACCCATCATTATTGAATTACACCAGCATAAGATAGGCCGCATCCTCATCGAAAATATACTAAAAGGGGAGGCTCCGCAGCACCGAACCATTTGCGGAGAAGCCTTTTATCCCGGCCCTCAAAGCGGGTGACCTTCCACTTATTGAGCTCCCTGAGACTAGCGCGGACATAGATAAAAGGGAACCCGATATATGTACGTATAGTGCTTTGAAAGGAGCAATTATACTAGGAGACGAAGGGCAAACCAAACTTCTACTCCAACGTGGGGCGAACACAAACGAAGAGAACATTTCATGCATTGACATCGACAAAAACGGGTTTCCGTTCAAATACAGATCCATCCTGGACCTTGCTGTCACTCGAGAAAACCTTACGGTAGTCGAGGAGCTTCTCCGTACTAGACCCCAGAATATGCATCATATTCTACGTGCGGATTATTACACTATACGTTTCGCGGCCCAGCTTGAAGACCCTGCAATCCTCACATTTCTATTAAGCGGAGATAGGTCTTTGCTGACCCAAGTAATTGCAGAGCCATGGTATATACTAGAAGCTGCCAGAATAGGTAGAAGTATTGAAATGATCGACGCTCTGATAAACTTTGGGATAAATATCAGTCCAGGATATGGATGTGTGCTAACGGCTGCTTTATACCATGGACATAAGCAGCTCGCGAACCATCTTCTTGGCCGTGGGGCGAGTGTAGGGGGAGTTGGAGCTGGGATTTACCGCTTCAATGACTTCTATGCGCCGAAATGGGATTTGAGTTGTCACCGTGGTATGTCACCTCTCTACGTTGGATTGGATTCTAATGATGCGGAACTCGTCCACAAGCTTATCCAACACGGAGCGAATATAAATCAACCCTATCTCTATACCCCATTCAAATTGCTACTCGTGAGTGCGGTGAGGACATTGTTCTTATTCTCCTCGAAGCGGGCGCCGATCCGAGTGCCGTATTGCCAAAAGACTTAGACCCGAGCTTTCCATTCAACAGGGACTTAAAGAGATTTTATCAATCCGCGTTACAACTTGCATTAGAACGAGGCCAGATAGATATTGTCAATCGGTTGTTCGAATATGGTGCCTCAATCTCTATTCATGATAAATGGGATCCTCCGCCTCAGCCTCCATGGGGGAAACTATCGAAATCGTGAAATGTACATTCAACAAAGACATTGCACCTTCACATTCCTGGAAGCGTCTAGCATCCTGCATCGATTATATTGAATGTGACATGGCCAGAAAACTCCATGAGAGGGGAGTATTTCTGCCTAGAGTGGATTCTTGTTTCCCTGAAGTTATTTGCTCGGCGGTCTGTTAGGGTGATGTGGATTTCGTCCACTTCCTAATCTCTGATATAACACATCGATTTGGGCATCTGCCACCGGATATCGGAGCTGTCGTAATTGCGGTTGCAGCACAACAGGAAAACGAAGCCATCATTAAACTGTTTCTAGATCTTGGTATTAGGCCATACGCGAAAGTCAAGAGGTCAGTCAAGAGACTCTGGCTACATAAAAGCAAAAACAACCGCTATCAATTACGTGAAGGTTCATGTGCCTTGGGGGAGGTATTAAATTGTAGTAAGGGCGCATATGAATGCCGCGAGGATATTCTCTCTCTTGAGAGAATAAAATTGACAAATCTGCTCATTGAAAATTGTATAAGCCTGCCCGAATCATATGGAACAACTAGCCTCGTTCAACAAGCGTTAGAAGAGTTACTTTGCAGTGCAGTAAGGCGCAGGTATTTACCGATCGTACAGACCCTGCTCAATGCAGGAATCAACGTCAATGCGCACTGTAACGACTTTTACGGTATTGTTCAAATGTTCTTCCACGAGGGATTTCAAGATGATGATAATCGTAACCTGGGTATAGTGGAATTCCTTATCCAAAAAGGAGCGAATGTCCATTGTTCAGCATAGAGTAACGACGGCAGCAACAGTAGCTCTGTACACAGGGTCCTTCAATATGCCGCTGAAAGAAACAGCACACACCTTGTCAATCTTCTACTAGGATTGGGAGTCGATGTTAACGCGGATCCAGCACCCATTAGAGGTGCAACGGCACTCCAATTTGCAGCCATGAACGGGAATTTCGAGATCTTCAACATACTTGTAATGGTGGGTGCAGAAATTAACGCTCGTGCAGGAGCCGTCAACTGCAGGTCAGCAATAGAGGGCGCAGCGGAGCACGGTCGCCTCGATATAGTTAAAAATCTTCTTGAGGCAGGAGCGGACGTTCAGGGCAAGAGGAATAAGAATTATCAGCGTTCGGTATGTAGGGCTTGGAAGGAACGACACCGTGCAATTGTGAGATTAATACAACAACACAAGGCCGAACAGTATGGGGCTGAGGATTGTGAGGACGTTCAGACGACCCTTCAATCCTTGACAGAAGATGAGTTATTGTACGAAAGCGAAGAAGCTGCAGCAAAATACCCGATGTAGAGACTGTTTTCCGGTGAGAAGGTTTATTTTTGAAGGAGTTGTAGTAATATATTACCCATCCATCATCACCTTCAAGGTTTTGGAAGTGTGGAATTAGTCTCCTTTTAACTTATAAGTATGACACAGAAAGTTCAGAACCCGATGACTTACCTATAAACTATGTCACTAGAGAGCCGTTGAGGTTTAAGTACAGTGAGCGTGCTAGAGCTTCGAAGTTGCCATAGCTAGGACATTTCCTTCAGCACAATTCCAAATTGTCTTGAAGATCTCCGGAGACCACAGTGGCTGCAGAGGCATTCCAAGTAGTCAGCAACATATTATGTCACCCTTGCAATATTGTTCCATTCTCGTATCCGAACACTCTTCACCTTAGGGCCCAACTTGAATTCCCAGTATTCCTGTTATACACACAAACCCTCTCGCCTAGGTCACTACGTCGTTCATCGCGGTCATTTTAAAGTTCGCTAAGCGCCGCTTCGGGCAGGTGCGTATCAGGTAAGTAATGCTTGTCTGAACCACTCTCTGAACTATCGTAAGCGACAGTGCAAGAACCGACTTATATGTGAGTAAGGAAGGGAGCGGCGTTGGCTGAGAAATGGACCGATAGAAGAAAGGATGTTGACTAGGGGGCTTTGTTCCGATGTCATGAGTGTCCTTGATACCTTGCTGCTACCATGACGCCGCGATTTGATGCACAATCGTCCTTGAAAAAGTAAATTCTTAGATTTAGTCATGCTATGAGGCATTGCTTTTGTCGAGCAAGCAGTCGACGTAGTTCGCGATGCACATGAAGCGCTTAATGGATCAATTGTGTTGATGTCTAAGGCTTCCCACGGCCGCTTATAGCAGATGCTCCACCCTGTTTGTAAAAGTGCTGTAAGATCGACATGGTGGATAAACACCGAATCCGTTGGCACCTACACACCTTGCCGACTGATAAGAATCCGTACCGCCTGGCGTTGCAACTCCAGTAGATAACGCTCATTTACCACGGCCTTCGAATAGCTGAAGTATTCGATTCCTCGTTCTCAAACTTCGAAAGATTATTGTAGATAGACATCGTATTGCTCTGACACTTTTATAAGTTTTGTTGAATGCGCGCTTGGGTCATTGCTGGCGACTTGCAGGTAGAAGGAATAGGTCACTGAGGCGGAGGATTCCAGCAATGCGGCGGCACCTTCAGGTCGCGGACGTATTGTCTGACTGCTCCGTAGGAGCTCTGTGGAGGCTGAAGATCTTTGTCGGACGGACGGGAAGAATGACTTTGGAAATGTTCGACCGTGAAGGTATGCTAGCGTGACAGGTAGACAACGTCTTCTGAAATGTGTAAATTTTCTCGATGTTGACTAGAGTCATCAATTAGCCCATTTGGATGAGTGACTTGACCTGCCTGCATTGATACTACTTTGGACTCGACTTCAGGGGTAGCTTAGGAGAGACTTAACGCTCACGAGTGAAACATTGGAACTGGCGCTCTCGAAACACTGGTCAATGTCTGACGGCCCCTAATTGATAATGGTGTCGCCTGAATATCCCGCAGCATGGTAGGCCATGTACGTGATGTGAAAAATAGGAGTGTCGACGTGGGATCACAAGGTGTGACAAAGAGACTCGATAACTGCGAAACATCCTCGACAAGGGTGTGCCTCATGCGGACGGGGAGGTAGTAATGGTATACGCTGAAATGCATTGAAATGCTCGTTCAGGTCGCATGGGAGCTCGGGTTGGACCTTCGCAGCTTGCCAGAAATCGTTCTTTCAGTCTCGAACAGTAGCTAAGTTGGCTGGCAGCTTCAAGATACGAGTCTGTAGCAAATTGTTGAAGAATGTTTCCAGTGTCTTAGACATTCACGATTTTTCGCCTACCTCGCAGTCCACAAGAAGAGCGAAGTGAGTCAACCATTAGTTCAACAGCGACCACAATTTCAAACAATGACGTCATAGATGTTATTCTGTTGGTATTGTTCTTTGACAGTCTGTCAATAAGCGCCAGCTCAACCGTGACAAAGAAACTGCCAACAACACGAATCCAACTAGCCTCTACACCTTACCAGCAGACGGGCTATGTCACTAGCTACTACCAGCATAAAACTACAGCTTCCAATCAGCCGGCTCGCCAAGACTGTCACACAAGCCAGCAAGACAAACTTTTAAATCACTTCCAACACCCAACTTCTCCCTCTCTCTTTCTTCCTCGACACAACACCCCACTTCTCTAACACGTGCTCTTTCACCGCAAACCCCACTTTTGTACACGGTTTCTTTTACTACACACCCCACTTCTGTTACGTGTGTTTTTTCACCGTACACCGTTTCGGCTTTCACTATGCCACAGAAGGCTATCAAGAAGCGCGGCACGACCACGCTCAAGAAACCGGTTCGACACTCTGAGCCAGTTGGACACACTTCACACCTGGCGAAGGCGCCTATTGAGCTTCCTGTCGATCGCATCGGTGGTATCCTTGGTCAGCTCCACGATGGCACTCACCTAGTGCACTGGCTGCCAAACTTTGTTAAGACCTGTACTGACCCATACATGCTTGACGAGTGGGATCAAGCACAACACGAAGGCCTCACTGAAAAGGTCAACGTTAAGCTAGCCGGAAGCCGTGCTTGGTTGCAAATGACGGTTCGGAAAGGCGTCGAGCCCGTCGAGGAAATATTCAGCATTGAGGGCAGAGAGCCGAGCAAGGATCGATCTGGTTTCGCATTGATTCCTCATACATCTATGCTCTTTGACAGCCGTGCTGGGGAGTTTAATGCTGTTCTTCCCAGCATTCCGATCCCAGATCCAGATGAGGCTAAGATTCCAACCTTGACTCGGCTGGAGAGGATTGCTCGACAGACTGCGGCTGACATCAAGTTCCTTGCTGCGACTAAGAACATGCCGGCTCAGAAAGAGCAAGCTGTTCAGAGATATGAGAAGTCTGTTGAGCACTTGCTCAAGGTCCTGAAAACCTATGTGCCTGGAATTGATTTCGACGAGCATGGTGCCAGCGAAGATGCTCCTATCACCACCAAGGAGAAGAGTGTAGAGACCGATGTCAATGAGGATATTATGGATTACATTGATTCTGTCTCGAGGAAATCTGTTGTTGACAGCTCTACACCATCCTCAAAGGGATTGCAACAGGAGAAGGAAGGTGCGGAAGAGGTCAAACATGAAAAGACAACAAACTTGCAGAAGAGCAAAGACGACCGCACTTCTTCCCAACAACCTTGTCCAAGTTCCAGCGACCGCATCCAGATTCGGAATATTCTCAACAAGGAGCACGATAATGTCACCGCCACCCCAGCTCGTGCAAAATCTAGCAGTTCCAAGGGTACCTCCTCCAAGCCTACCGAAAACCCAATCCAAGAACGTTCCGCTGCACCTGTCCCTACCAATCGACCAACGTTCGTGAGGGTACCAAGGATATCCAAGAACCTGGCCAAGGCTCCCATTGCTATTGGCAAATCCAACACAATCACTACTTCTACCTCGGAGAGCGTCAAGGCTCGTACTCCGTACATTCGTGTGAATCGTGCGGGGAAGCGTAAGGATGGTGCTATGGAAACCAAAGATGCTGAGAAGGAGAGTGGTGACAGTGAACCCGTTCGCAAGAAGCATAGGCGCGGTTAGAGTAGTTGGTCCTTGGATTGCTGTTATGATTCTTGCTTGGCTCTTTCGAGATACGATTTATTGATACTCAGGAAAATGATCTAGGATTTCTCGGCGATTATTTCAGTGACTTTCGTCTGGCTTGGTGTGGTGTGCATCCGGTCCGACAGTGTTGCCGAAGGCGGTGTTTGTTTGGGAGGGATAAATACATGGTTACTGATTCCTTGGAGTCAGGAACAGGGGCAAGGCGACTAGGTAGTGAACGTTAGGTAGACAACAAATTCAATCCCTTCTTTATCATCTTACGACTTTGAAAGTGTGAATGTATGATCACCTGGTGGGGAAATGGTCCGTCATCCTAGAACGCATGCTAGCTATGGACAACCCTCGAAAAGAGAGCAATTCAGATCATATTCATCTCCTTTCTCAACACTAAGAGAATGGTCAGCTTTTGGCTCGAGTTACTTGTGGTCATCTATCAGGATAAGTTATTTCCTTTCCCATTCATTGACGTGGAATGATATTTTTGGGATTCATGGAAATGGGATAAGCACCCGTCTCCCAGAACGCGGGCGCGAGACACCACAGCGTGACATCCATCAAGCCATTCCGAAAGCCACGAGTAATAGAAAGATGCAGTCTTGTTATCCTATTTCATGTTCCGGGGATAGCAACCCGGACGCATGATGCGGTCATCCCGAGAAGCGTAAGCCTCGCAAAACCGGCACTGTTCTTCCTGGTGATAAAGGCACTTTTATTCTTGCGTGGCCCGCTGATGCGCATCATTATCACGGCATCATTTACGAGGTCGATGATGGCCCGTATTAACACTAGAATCTATCGTTGATGTTCGTCGCACTCATACACCGCTCAAATGGTCAGCAACCAGTTAACCTACCAATCGCCTGACGTGGCTGCAAAGAGGCGACGCCCTGCTTCTAACTGATCGATTTTGCTTGGAGAGAAGAATGCAGAGGGGCTGTAATTATCTTGGCGCATCCTCGAAAAGAAAGAAGTTAAGCTCCAATGCGCGTTTGATGCGTGAATGTAAATTTCTCTCCTCTCTGCACACTGCTTCCTAAGAGATCTAGCAGGTGTAATCATACCCCACGTAGCCTGATGTTTATGGCCGCCAGACATGGGAAACTTGCACGCCACAGAAGCGATGTATCCACCGTAGTCGGTGAGCCATGATCAACCCCCCAGAGCAGCTAACGACACACCAGTCTTTGCAGGTATGAGAACCCCGCTTTGATTTCCAGAAATTCATGACTCGATCTCGTAACCCCTTCTCTGCATTATGTGCACTTCTTTGATTTACCTGACATCAACTTTCTCAGCATTCAAGACCCCGTCTCCACTTTATTCTATCGAGTTCCACGAATCCCTGCTTCTCTGTTCATTCCAAAGACCTGCATTAACCCTCTAGAACAGCCTCCTGTCGAGTGCCAGGAGCCTATCAATCTGTTCAAATTTAATCCATCCTCTCCAACTCAGCAGTCTTGCTCCTCCATATCCTCGAAAACCCCCCACCAAAAACATAATCTCATCATGGAGCCTCAAAGGCCCCTCACAATTATTCCCAAGCCATGAGCAAACGGACCAAGACTTTTTGTACCCAGGGATTAAGCTATTGGCATCCTCGGGGAACTCAACCGTGGAGGAAAAATTTATTGGCTCCGCCACTGGCTGCCAACCTTCAACTCCATTCCTCCTGATACCGACCACCTCGAGGAATGGGAACGGGCGCAGAAGGAGGTTTTGACCTATCCGACAAAAGTTCAAGTGCAGGGCAATAGCATCTGGGACGAGTGTACCGTGAGGAATGGTGTCGAATCTATACCGGGTGTTTGCCTCATCCAGGGCCAGCCCTTCCAACTTAGCGAGGAAGGCCATCCTTTGTATCCTCACACCTCCCAACTCTTCGATAGCGAAGACGAACAATTTTGTGCTTCTTTGGGCGACGGCTTCACAACTGAAGAGTTAGAAAATGAAGAGCAGCGTTGCGCCCGGTGTGGGTAATGCAGAGATCATAAATGTAGCCAATAGGATACTGGCGATCAAGGATCTTTCCAACCAGACCAATCTGGTCAAGGAGAACTACGAAAAGAGGGCCCGGCTTCTTGCATTGTGGATTAAAAGTTCTATCCAAGCCCGAAAGGCAAAGGCAAGCCACTTGTCAGGGAAAGGGTGGGTCGTTGTGACGGCGTTGTTGTTCCTGCTGAGGCCCTAGACCCTAAGGACAAAGGGAAGACCAGGGTAGGTGGCATATTCGACATCGTGAGGGAGGCATCTGCAAAGAAACGCCTCGGTGGCACCCTGCTTGGATCCCCAGAAGCAGGTCCTTCGGGTACTAAGGAGACCATTGCGACCCCTATCTTCAAACCCTCAACTACGATCGATCTAACTCCCAAGCCTACATTAAAACATTCGAGCTTAATGACAGGCCCCTCCAACACTATTGACTCCAGCCGCATCCACGAGGACCTCCAACCCTCGGCTCCGATGCCAGGACCTTCCACCAAGAAGAGCTCAGCCAATATCCAACGATCCACCCGACCTGGAAGTGGCCCGGTCGCAATTATGAACGCGGCAGAGATCGAGCGCCAACAATTGAAGAGGAGTATCCAGGCGCTTGAAAAAGATCGAGAGACATCTCAGATGCACCTGGCGATAAACCAAGCGCTCAGAGAACGGGATGACAGGATCCGACGCGCTCAGCGTGAGCCAACGATAACCACCGACGACACCTCCGTCCGTGATGCTATTAGGGAGCAACGAATTCAGCAGCAGAGTCTTCCCAAGCCCGCCGCCTCCTACGCGTCAGGATCAGGACGTGAGACGCAGACGGCAGTGTCCAAAGCTCAGTTCCCGTTCAGCGGCAAGGACGTCGGAAGACCTGGTAGTTCGAAGGAACCTGGACTGTCGTCGGTGTCTACTAAATATCCAGTTGTCTATCCAAAATCTGAATTTCATAAACGTATGTTTATATAGGATTCGGATTCTGAGGACGAAGCACCAGTCTGCAAGAAGGTGAAGAAGGAGCATGAGTAGATGGGTGTTGCTTTTATATACTCGGTCTTACTTTTTGGAGTAGGAATTAATGTACGACGGCTCTATCCTGTCGGAGGTCGAATGTATCGGGTTCATGGAGAAAGGTTGGTGCGATTGGGACGGCTCAGAAAAGGCCAATGTATGCGTGATGAGAGGAATTTCCTTCGTTCCGGTATCACGATTTCGAAGGGCGAATAGGTATCGGGTACTGTAACATTTTATGAGGTGTTGCTATGTATATCCTCGATACATAGTGTCGGCTTTCTTATTCTTCTAGTGTTGTCAGAGTTTTCGTGTAACATATACGGTATCTAGTGGAATTTTCAGCGGCAGACAGGCTTGGTGCTGTCAAGATAGCTTAGGTGTGACTCTTATATACTCACCTTCTATTAATGCTTGATCGATTGGTATTTCTCCTAGGTTTCTAGCTGTACCGTTCTGAGGGTGTGTCGCGTGGTCGAGCGGTCGAGTCATCGGGGGCATCGGGTGTGGTAGTCAGCAGTTTGAGTGAGGGGGGCGCCTGACAGGGATTCCTATACTCCTCATGCTTCTAGGTTATTTCAAATGAACGCAAAGGAGAAGGAAGACGTGCAAAGCAGGTAGATGTGGAAGCCAATTCACCGTGACCAGAAATACCGAGGCTTGTGAGTAATAGTACGGCCCATTTCATCCCGGGCTGCCTCGCAGTTATTCCAATGAAGACGTTTGAACGAAAGCGTGAAACTGCTGAGGGGGGGCCTGTATTGACAAGGTGGGCTGCTGCTTGTTTGCCGGCTAGCAAAGTGCCGCTCGTTGTGCGGGAGTGTTTGCCCCTAGCCCCTCCTGAGGATTGCCGCGGCCTGCTTGTTGTCACCAACCTTTGGATAACAGCACCTCGCCCGCCAGCCCAGCCTATCACTCTCCTGGCCATGCTAGGTTAGTGCCTTGCCTATCCTCTGCCAAGGCTTCTTAATTGCCCCCTCGTCTCCTTTTCCTTTCACCTCCAGCACTGCCACCCCCACCCACATCCATCCCACAAACTCTCAAGAACATCTCGGCAGCGACTTCTACTCTTTCTTATTAAGCTCTTCATTATCTCTTAAATGTTATACATGCACTGCCATCACCCCGGGCGCTGGCACTCACGGTACGCGCGTTTTCCTTTCACTCAGCACGTTGAGCACCTCATTCTCGCGCTGCGATGAAGGATCTGTGGCCTTAGCACTGGTAGATTATCATCAAGGTATGTCACGCTTATTGGGTCTGGAAGCCCATAGGACTGTACAAACATTGCTAACATGATGGCTAGGCGCTTGCTTACACTTCGCGCTGCTGGGCGGGTTGGACGCTCTGCGAGACAGCTCTTATTGCTACTTCCAGCCTCCACTGGTGCCCCATCTGGGCTGCTGATTCCGCTGGCTTACCTCTTGGTGGCTGGATCAATCTCGTCTCTTGCACAAGACGTCCAACACTTTACGAAGACTGGCGTCTTGTATTATGGTTGTGTCTCTGCTTTCCCGGTCTCCCACTCTTCTTTCAACCTTCCGGTCGAAATACTCTTGGATAGATTGTGAAGCTACCACTACCTTCACCACTATTCTGTCCTCGCTAACAGCTGGACTTTTTCCTCCTTGCTACACTTCGATATTGAATATCTTGACCTCTTGTGGGGTAGGCCCGCCCCTTGGCGGAACCATTTTCCTCTCCTGATCTTAGCGAGCAACCACGTGCGAAATCGACACGAAAAGGTCCAAGAAAATACTATCGATTCGGTCGGTCGTATTGTGGAAAGAGGTGCTGATAGAGTGAATCCTCGCGAGT
>AJFL01000855.1:0-66978 GCA_000467735.1 Rhytidhysteron rufulum CBS 306.38 | reverse complement strand
AAAAAAAAAAAAAAACACTCCTATTATTATATCCTTAAAACTCCTCAACTCCTTATACTTACTTTCTATAGCATATTGCTAATATGGTAGCCTTTACAGTCTTCTAGGAATCACCTGCTTACCGATACTTACCTTAGGGGTTTTGCCAACCTGCCCGACGCTTCTCCCGAACAACGGCATGCTCCGTCTTTGTGCGCCAAAACTGCAAGCTGGCTATCCAGAAATCGCAAGGCGTTAATCGCAAAGACTTGTCAACCTGCTTAGGAAGCATTTGAACGATCCCCGATTGTTTCCAGGCAATCCCGACCCATAAGACCCACATCCTCCAAGCTCCAATCTCGAAATCAGGGCAGGTTGGGTTTCCAGTTATCACAAAGCGAGACCTGACAATCTCGTAGATGTTCTCAATCTCCTTCATACCGCCGATTACCATCTTCCAAAACCGAAAGACCTCGTTTTGGAATTGAATAACAAAGGCATTGGCAGCTCGATCATCGTAGCGCGTCACTGAGGCCATGGTTATAGCGTTGTGCTTAGTGAGGTAGAGGAGTTTATTGATGGCATCAATCCCTTCCTCCCGCCATGAAGCACTGCTATCTTCGACCGAATCGATGACCACCCCTTCGTCCGCACTCATAGCGTACAAAGGGCCAGTGGAGCAAATGAATTTGTGGATATTAAAGAACATGGTACAAGTGTCAGCAACATCATATCCATCTATACCACATGGGGCGAGAGGGTCGAATATTTCCTCTGTAACCCATGGTATATTCTCTAAATGGTCGAAGTTATGATCCAAAATGTGACGCATGTAGGTTTCCCCGATAGCCCTCGCATTCTTGGTCCACTCTGCGATCATTTCTACCAATGATGTATTTGTGTAATATGCAACGACGAGTATATCAAAATCCGGATCCGTCGGATCAGGGTGCAATTGACCTTGAGTCCAGCTTGTAATCTTCGTTTTGAGAGTTATGGGACCGGTCTGGGAATACTGCAGTGGGATTGTAGAAGTACGAAAATACTGCATCCCTAAAACCGCTTCATTCATAGTTTCCGGGGCCCAGACCTCCAAACCGTCTACATATGGCGTATTCAAAGACATTTGCGCCGGGTTTTCAAGGCGAATCGGGCAGCCAACTTCAGCCTCGTACCGCTTCGTAATCATTTCCGCAGTGACCTGAGCTTCGAGCCTCCTCAGTGATCTACGATCTACCTGGCGATCAGACATCACTAGCTGTTTCTCCGTATCAAGAGCGGCTTGCAGCCGGGCTGGAAGCTCATCAATCCCCATCTCGTAAATTTCGGGTTCGAGTTTCACGGCCAACTCAGTGCCAGCCACGTCCCTTTGCCGACACGACTCCTCAACAAATGCAAGAATACGCCCGTCTTTGAGGCCTCCGGTAAGAGGTGGAAGGTCGTCATCAACAGTATCCACATCTTCAAGCATTATACGAGGTGGTAAGCGGATCTTGAGAGTGTCTATCCCGAGTCCGTGTTCCGAGTACCACTGTGGATGCATATCGGGTGGGCAGTTGAGGGTATCTTCTGGTTCTTGAATAGAACCTGGTGCGGAATACCAGCATTCGTCTTCTTCATCGTACTCTGAGATGACGATGAGTGTGAGGGGCCGCTCTGAGCACATGAAATTCCTGCCCTCCGAGTTGGTAAGTATGAGCCATGGATAATGCTATTCCATCTCAGGGAGATTTTGTTTGTTCCAGTTGAAGAACTCTAAGTTGGGAATGTAGTACTCACACAACTCAGGGTCTAGACGGTAATCTTGAAACCGCTTCGGAATGGTAGTTGAAGTTTCATCTTTCTCTAGGTTAGTATCTAGAGAGACGGGTGGTTGGGACCACCAGATCCTATTGGAAAAGAAACATGCCTCAATGGCATTGATATGAGGAAGAAGGAATTCAGACCAAGTCAGACGATAGCCATTATGATCGGGTCCATCATGACTTGATCCAACATGATCTACATCGTCTTCGTCGTTCACCTCACCAAGTCGGTTCAAAGCTTCAACCCGCCAGTCTGGATCGTAATTCCATCCGAAGTCGTCTTCTTCAGACTCCGGATCCTGTTGTTCTGTGATGTCTTGCTCTACAAGATTATCGAGGTAGATCGGACCTTCTAAAACAGATGGAGAGGAATAAATTGATCCATCATCTTCCTCATCCAACCTAGACCCATAAGAGAAGAACTCCATATCACGACGAAGTCCCATAGGTTGTTCCTCAACCTCATCCTCCTCAATCGACCTCTGCTGCCTCAACATCCTCCGCTTCATAAGCCCCGAACCAAGCGTATTCTTCGGTGTAAAAGATAGACTTAATTGCCTAAGAACCCTGGGCCCAGTACTCTCAGACCCAGAAGATAGATACTCAGCATACTCCTCGATAACGAAATCCCTCGTATCCATATCCCAGGATTGAACATCCATCGCATCGAAATACTCATCCGTCCAAGATGTATTCTCAATATCAAGGGCTCCCATTACCTCATCTAAAGAACTCATTGACAATTCAGCAGACGAAGAATCCGAATCAGGATCAGAAGACCCAGTATCCTCACCACTATCAACCATCTCCCTCAAAACCCCATCCACATCCCATAACTCCTCAACAACCTCATCCTCATCACCACGCCGACTAAACCGCTTCATCACAGCGCCAAACCGTCGTTTAGAATGTGTAGATGTAGACTTACCTTGTACATTGGCTTCTCTATCATCATCGAGCGGATCTTCCTCCCATAGATGACTGGCTGATGTGCTGGCGGATCCTATGGGTGTTTCCCGCTCGATGGGGATTTCGGTGTCCCGGGTTATGTATCTGCCGATTCTCCAGCAGAACATACGGGTGTTTGGGGAAGAAGCCATCTCTGTATCGATTTAATTTCTGTGGATTGGGGTTTTGGGTACGGTGAGTGGATGAGAGCGCGGGACTGGTGAGATGTGTTGTAGGATTAAGGGGTTTGCAAGTACACGGGTTGGTGAACTACTTGGATGTTTGGGGGTGTAGTTGCTGGGGCCTTGAGAGTATGTGTATGGAGATGTGTGTGGATATAGTGTGTGAATAGTGGGAGGAGGTTTATATATATGTTGTTGATACATAATGAAGATGGTGGTTGTACAATGTTGAAAGAGTGGGTTTGGTTAGGCATAATGACATTGTGGGTGTGGTTCTTTGATGCATTGTGAGATGGTGGTGTGGGGTGTTGTGGAGTTTGTTATTGTGAGTTGGGTGAGTGGTGGTTTTGAATGGGTGGACTTGTGGTATTGTGATTGTGGTTGAAGGCATATTCCTTGGCCGCCTGTAGATGAGTTTGTTTGAGGTTTCTAATATCATACGTAGATGATAATGCTCTTGGGGGATCTTCCTATGCATGATTATGTAAGCACCAAAGGGCGTTTATTGGCTCTAAATTCCATCTCTCCTTCCATCATTGTTCTGCCTACCAGTTGCTTTACAATTAAATTAACCTTGCTAAGCTACAGGTATAGAGATTAAACCTAAGTCTCAGACTAAGAGAAAGAGGGCCAAGGTTGAGTAATCTTGCCCACAGATTGTGAAAATTTATTACCTCTTATTTATGAGATGTCCTCTTGTTTCTTATTCATAACACTCCATTTCTATTTCTTTTATTATTCTAAGCTTTATAAGAGTAGCAGCTATCTCCTCCAGTAAAATAAAACGTATCACCATCTCCGTCACCGCTGACTAAAGGCGCGCACGGTCCACATCATCAGGCAGTTACTTATTACTTAAAGACAAGCACAACCAACACCTCAACAAACCAACCCCCGCAACTCAAAATGTCGCCAATCTCCAACCTCTCCGTCGAACTCCTCGAAATCATCCTTCTGGATCTCCCAGCCCGCGATGTTCTAACAAATTGTAATCTCGTTAATCATGCATGGCATAACCTCATCGCAACATCGCCAACCATCCAATCACAGCTCTGGTTCAGATCCCTCTCTAAAGAAGACCCAGCAGGCATCATCAATAACTCACATACCATCAATCCCTTGCTGAAATCGGGGTTTCCGGGTTGGTTGGCTCCTGCACCTCGTATCTCCCAAGCAGACTGGGATATTCTCTTCGGCCACCTCGATAACCCTCCAAACCCCGGTGCCATGAATTCAACCTCATCCCGCTTCCTCGCACTACCATGGAACGCACACCGAGAAGTTTGGAAACGATCCAACGCAAGCTGGCGCAACATGCTAGTTTCCGAGCCCCCAATCCAACGCTTCGAAATCTGTAAAACGTACTCTGGAGATGATGGTGAAGTTGTCTACACGGGGATTCGTGACGTTCCCGATGGATTGCGTATGGGAATGTTGTATGATTGTGTTTGGAAACATGTTATCGAGGACTCGGGTAATATGCCTATTTTTCGGATTGTGGTTTGGACGACGGGACAGGGAAAGAAGAGGAGGTTGTCGTTGAGAGTGGAGTTTTGGTATGGGTTGAGTCCTTGTGTGCCGTCTGAGGTGGATTGTTTTGAGGGGTTTCGGAGTGGAGGGTTTGAGGAAGTAGACATAGAAATGACGAGGTTTGAGTTTTCTCATGGAGATATGTAGGTGGTGTGGTTTGGAAGTATGGGGGTTTTAGAGCGGTATCGGATGGACTATCAGGCTTCGGGTCAAGGAATTCAGAATATCTGGAAACAGAAGTAACTAGAATGGTGTTACTTGAGACTAGAAGGGAAACAATTTCTTATTTATTTCCTCACTCTAGCACTCACTATGCTTACACTCCAAAAGAATGTCTCCACCACGTATCCACTCCATAATCCCACAACCCCCCCTTCCTCCAACCCACCATCTACAACCCAAACCAAGCCTCACTAACCGCTAAATGCGAAGGCACCGAGTGTCCCACGCCCTGTGCCCAAATCCCCTGCAAATGATCCCCATAATCCTCCGTCGTATACCCATTCTCCGGCGAATTCTTCGTCTGATTCGTCGGCGTCTCACTAACACCAAAAACATTTGTCCACTGCTTAATCGTCTCGTTATAGTTCCTAGGCGCCAGAGTACTATCAACCGATCCATGCCAGACCTGCATCTTTGGTCGAGTGCCGTTGTAGCCTGGGTACATGGCTCGAACGGTGTCGCCCCAGGCTGCGGCGGTTTTGGTGCTTTGCCCGTTGGCGCACGCATTGTTCCATTGGGCCACGCCTTGGCCGACGAAACAGCCCGCGGGGACCCCGGAGTAGAGGGATACGGCGGTTATTAGGTCTGGGTAGGTGGCTGCTAGGATGTTGCTCATCATGGCTTTTTTGTATTGGTGAGTTCTCGGTTATCAATTCAGGGTTTTCATGTTGGAATACTCACCTCCGGAACTACCGCCCGTAACGAAGACTTTCTTCGGGTCGATCTTGTACTGCGTAATTGCGTACTTGATCATATTTGCAATAGCAGTTGAGTCACCACCTCCATCACGCGTGAGTGATGATTTACTCGAGGCATCCCAACAAGACTGTGGTGCACTCTATATTCCCCGAAAATAAGTATCATCAGCAACCACATACTTATATATCTTTTTCATGACTATCACTTACCGGCCACACAGTAACATAACCCTTCTTATCCGACCCTTCATGCCACGGGATCTTGCTATTCCGGAAATACTGCTGAGCAGAGGATTGACAGGAGTGGATAGCAACGACAACCGCATCCGAGGAAACTGTATCTGGGACGTAAACCCACCTAGAAGTTCTGAATTAGCTTTTCCTAAGGAAAAATAAGTTCTTGGGATATGCAAACTTACATCTGAGCTTTAGACGTAGCAGTATTCCCATAATTGCTAACCTGCGTCAACGCCGCCCCGTGCACACTGCCAGCCAAAAGCGCAATCTGCAAAAGTTTATTAACGAGCATGATTGATAACTCTTCCTTTTAAATTCTCGGTATGTCAAAAAAGTTCAGTTCCTTGAAATGGGTCCCAAGACGCCTTTCATATGCCCAAAATCCCAGTCTGTGCGATCCACATGATAGGTGGAATCAGAAAAGGATTTTACTTAGTATTGTACAAAGTAGATGAGGTCAGTGTCAATATTGAGGACCTTAGGAAATGGATGGCGGGTATAAAAAGTGCTTAGCCTAAACAAGGGTGTCTATACAAGCTTTCCCCACAAGCCTTTTATATAGCCGGTTTATATAACCTCCACATACTTGAATAAACGCGATTCGCGAGGATTTACTACAGGGGTCGGTATAATAAGCAATGTGATTATTTTGAAACGGGAAATGCTGATTTGTTCTTATGGGGGTAAATAATATTGATGGTCATGTTTCTTGCGTTCTTTGTTTGGGTCGTTCAATTTGCGAAGGTGGCGGAGTGGGAATGGGAATCATGTGAGTGGGAATGGGGTTTTTATATTGATGGAGACGTAATTAATCTCGGGGGTCTAGGGAGCTGGTCGTCTATTATCGGGTTCGAGGTGCCGGTGGTTATGCCCGCGTTGGCGTTTATCATCTATGTGTGCCTTTCCTCCGTTGACTTGGGATGTGGAGCTCTTTTGGATCGTCGAAGTGCTGAACGAAGATTCGGCGTATATTCGATTTCGGGGTTTGAATTGTTTTGCATTTGGGGACTTGTAAGTGCTTATTTCACTTGTTGGACCTTTGATCCTAGAGCTCTGGTAAGTTTGTCACGACTTAGCTCAAAACCATACTAACGTTCCTAATTAGTGAAGACGTTGAGCTTACCGGCTGCTCCTTATTCACGTCCCTACTATCCATATGCAATCTGATCTTTCTCACTATTCCCCAAGCCTAAGGATACTACCCAGACCGAGCCACAAACCCTTCAATATGCTGCGCTTCATATCCCTCCTAGCAACCCTCGCCCAACATGTCTCCTCCCACGGCGGCGCTCTTAACTACACCGTCGGAGACACCTGGTACGGCGGGTAAGCCTCACCCTCCTCATTTACCACCCTATCTAAACCATCCATCTAGATACTCTCCCTACGCCGGCCCCGAAAACCAAGACGGCGCCCCTTGGCTCGTCCAACGCAAATGGACCTCCGTAAACCCCATCTTCGAATACAACAACATATCCCTCGCATGCAACGACCCCGGCGACCCAGCCCCATCCTCAATCCCCATCCACGCGGGCCAAAACATCAGCGCCGTATACTACGACTGGCTACACACAGTAGGGCCGATGGTCGTCTGGATGACAGCCTGCAATGGGCCCTGTTCAAAGTTCAACACGACAAACGCAGACTGGTTCAAGATTGCTGAGCGAGGGTTACTGAGAGGCGCAATTACTGATGGCCAGTGGTTTCAGCGGGAATTCCAGGTTTGGGGTGGAGGGCCGAGTTTGTGGACGGAGACGATTCCGAAGGATTTGAGGGCTGGGGAGTATTTGATTAGGCATGAGATTATTAGTTTGCATATTGAACATCGGCCGCAGTGGTATCCGGAGTGTGCGCATTTGGTTGTTGAGGGGGAGGGAGATGGGTTTCCTGGACAGGAGTTTATGGCGAAGATTCCGGGGGTTTATAATATGGATCGTAAGTCTTTTCTTCTCCTTGGTCTTTTCTTCTAGAATTTATGTCTCTTCTTTTGTTACTGTTAGAGGATGACGTTCGGTAGAGGGAGGGAGTTAAGTGAATGGAATACTGACATTGCGTAGAGCCGGAGATCAATATCGATGTCTATTCTCCTGAAAATAGGAATACCACTGTGAGTATTTGAATGATGAAGAAGTGTATATGGCTTGAGCTTACATGATACTTAGACGTATAAGATCCCCGGACCTCCTGTGTGGACTGGTTAGTTTGTATGCTTGGAGAAGGGAAGGAATTCCGAATATAGGAGGATATATCGTAGCATGTCTCGATGCCCGCATACAATGCGGCCTTATTCATATTCGTTGTGTAAAATATCTGGTTCACATGTGATTTACGAAAAGAAGTGAGGCTGAAGGAGGGATAAGGGGGCTGACTCAGCCATGACATGGATTTAGTGCAAGCACAAATACATGCCAGTTCAAGGTCAAGATGGAAGCACCTGCAATGAGGTTGCAATTAGAATTTAGGATAGCATTAGTAGCACGTGGTAGCTAGTTTGGGTACGCTAAGGAAACCGCGATGGCGCCCTCAAGCAGGGTCTACCCAAGTAAGTAAGGAGCGTGCTCAATGATTTCAGGATGACGTAGATGCGAACAGGAGGGAGTTTTGTTCAACTACGATCTAGCCTCTGTCGACCTGCATGAATCTAGATGTCCAAACCACCGCCTACATCCCTTAGACATCCTTAGTTGTTTCGAACATGGAGCTGAACAGAAATGCTATTGCGGCGTTTGTGCACAACGACGTAATTCACATTCATTCCTCGGTACTCTACTCACTTTTTCTTAACTTACCACTCCTCTGGTATCTACTTCCATCAATGGCGTCCTATAATCATGTGCCGCCGAGCGCCATCGCATTTGCATCTTCAGATGTTAACATCAAACCGTTCTCCGTCACTCTTCTCTTCTTCTCATCCCCCTCCAACATCCTCTTCTTTACTTTCACCGTACCTCCTACCACAGGTATTTCGTCGTCGTATTCACTTAGCTACGGTAGGTTGCTCTGTATCGATCAAACGGCCTACAGACGACTTGGTACTAGATGCGGGCACAATCAATGTGTTCTTACATCAATCGCCATTCGCGCATGTGGGTTGGAAGATCATCTATCATTCCTAGCTTCCGCGGCAGTGCGCATGGCATTTAACTGATTGTCTTATCAGCACTCAAGTATATCGGGACGACCAGCCTGTGCCATAACTGCGTTTCATTCTTCACGAACCACTCCCTAACCCATCATGTCTAAACGAAAACGATATCAGGAGGAAATGGCCTCAATGACAGACAGATCCCCGAGTCCCACTTCGGCTGCATCGACAGTAGGACATTCACGACAGTTCTCTGGTAACCAATCATTCCAACCCTCCATATCCCGAAAGATCAGGGCCTGTGCTGCTTGTCGTAAACAGAAGGTGACCCTCTGTGGCCCACAGTACAATGCGACCACAGTAATGATTTCTTAACATTAGATCAAATGCGTGATGAGCGCATCTGGACCTCCTTGTCGACGATGTGCCGAACGTCATCTTTCCTGTGTCTTGAATAAAAGCATTCAGACTCTGATTGATGAACGATCACAGTAAGTGATTTTCTCTAGAATATATGTTTCTCGTCATTCTCAACTGTTTCTATTCGTACACCTCTCGGAAGATGTAGATCGATGTCATGTTAGCTGACAGCCTCTAGGTGGTTAACCACAGTCAACGGTGATCTCGTCCATATTCATTCCGCTCTTCAAGATGTACTCGGGAAAATGGCTCTGCCATCAATTCCACCACTACAGACGGCAGCCCGGCTCGAACGAGAACAATCGGTGAATCGAGAGGAAGGGGTACCATCATGCGACAATTCCCCAAGGCTGATGCCCAAGGATGACGGTCATCCTCGGGTATCCATTCTGCCTATCGACTCACTGTACGAAATAACGAGATTAAAAGCTCTTCGCTCGAAGGACCCAACGGAAGACCTCAGGGGTAACCCGGAAACAAGCTCCAGCCAGCCCATCAAAGACTTTATATCCAATGGAAAACTAAGTGTCGAAGATGCTGAGCGCCTTCTTGATCTCTATTTAAATTGCCTAGATTATTTTATTTATCGAATAGGCGGGAAGTATAAGGATCTTGATAGCTTGCGGCGGGCCTCCCCAATCTTAACTGCCTGTATTTGTACCGTGGCCGCACTGCACGACCCGAAGAGTGGAAGTCATATATATTCAACCTGCAACCACGAATTCCAACGTCTGATGGCAGCATCCATGTTCGATAGAAGGATCGATCGAGACCATCTCCGGGCAATGTGTATTGGCTCCTATTGGCTCAGTGAAATCTCATGGACCCTATCCGGCTATGCACTACGACGAGCATCTGAGGTTCAACTCAACTCCAATTATGAACTTGCTTTCCATAACCAAAACGAAGAGGCCATGGACTGTATCAGGCTCTGGTATATCCTCTACATCTGCGACAACCATCTCTCCATCCTCTACGGCCGACCTTCCATTGTCAAAAGAGACAGTTCGATAGAGGGCTGGGAATCGATTCTCAAAACCTACATAGTAACGGAATGTGACAAACGGATGCTGTGTCAAGTTGGACTACTCATAATCATCAGTAATGCTAGAGATCTCTTCGGTCTCGACACCGGCAAGCCCATACCAAGTGAACTCGCGCCACAAATCCACCACTTCAGCAATCAAATCAACCAACGGTCCGACTACTGGAGTCGAACACTCCAAAGCAAGTATGCCCCCTACCTAATCCGCCACAAAACTAACCCCCTTAGCGAACTCATCCACCGGCGATTTCGCCCGCCGAGGCGTAATCCTCCACCACAACCTCGCAAAACTGCACCTCCATTCCCACGTCTTCCGCGGCCTGAAAGGCGCCTCCGTCCCTCCCTACTTCCTCGACAGCGCCATCGCAGCCGTAGCCGCCGCGAAATCAATCGTCGAGTCTCTACTTGATGAACGGGATCTCAGTAAAGCGTTAAATGGCATCCCGCATTACATCGACACCATGATCGCCTTCGCCTGCGTCTTCCTCTTAAAAGTATCAACACAATACATGAACCAATTCATCGAGGACGCCATAGTCCACAACCTTACCCACAAACTCGTGCACCGCTTCCGTTCAACCCCAGTAGGGAAATTCCACCTCCTCTACCTCATGGCCGACGGACTGGAGAAACTCGCTCTGGAACACCCATCTTCGTATCCTAATACCCTTGATATGTTACATCAGCATCAGCAGCAACATCATCACCCCGCTCCAACCTCTATCCCAAATATGGAACATGTTTATGCGATGGAGGAGCAGCATCAGGGGAATTTGCCGACGATTGGGGGTGGGGTGCTTTATGGGCCTATGTCTGTGACGGGCGTGCATGATGGGGGGATGGGATTTGCGACGACGCCGTTTTTGCATTTTGATGGGGGGCCTTTGGGGGTGGAGTATTCGGGTATGATGCCGGTATGATGAGGTAGTACTATTATAAAGGGTTGAGATTGAGATACCATTGATGTGATTTGTACATTTGGGATCTGAACGCGGCGATCAAAATACGGAACCGAACTCGGTACCTCTCTTGACACAGAAGTTTGGATAATACAATGTATCATGCTCACTAGCTATGTAAGTAACATGGAAAACAAGAACACTAAATCAGTAATCATGATAAAGCGATAAATTGCGTTGACGGAATTCAAAAAAACTCAAAACCCAAGTGAGGAGGACGAAGTCGGTATCCTCTGTTTCACACCCACCCGAACCGGTATACCTACCATACGCCCAATACATGCCGCTAAACAAACAGATGAAGACGCCGCCCAAGACCCAGACGCCATGTTCGTGCCCCACTAACTTATGTTCTACTTACCCGAGAACTCCGATTCTAGATGCTAATTGCGGATCATGTGTGAGCATGGAAAATTAGGTGGTTGAGGAGAGGTATCATGACTTACAGTCCATTCGGGGATCTCCCGAATCTTACTCCACATGAACTTTTCAAGGCGGTTAGCTGCCTTGGCGTAGGGGGTTGTTTCGTTATTGTAGCGGCGGCAGTTGTCGAATATGAGCTTGGCGTCGCGGATGAAGTCTTCTGGGTTGGGGTAGAGATCTTTCTCGTGTTTCTCTTCCATGGTGGCGAGGTCCATGGGCTCCTTGATAACATCGTAGTAGTCGAGAACTTCGTCCTTGTTTACAGGTTGCTGGAATGGCCATGCGTTGGAGTTGTTCTGCATGTCGTTTAGGAGATGCAAGAGTTGGTTGTAGTTTGGACCATGGCGGGGTGCGCGGGCGAGTTCGTCCATGTCTGGAGACCAGCCGGATTCTTTGATTGCGGGGATGCTGAGTGGATCGATTTTGGTGACGCCGGTTTTCCATTGTGTTGGGGGTGCATGCACGACGTAGCTCTTGCTGACAGCACGGATCTTTGCATGTACACATTCCTTTTGCTTGAGGAGCATGCGGCCGGATTCGAGGTAGCGGATTTTGGGGACCATCGAACACTGCATGATCGTGCCTCCTTCGTAATCTTTGATATATCCCATCCATCGAGACTTTTCGAGCGTGATTTCTTTGGTGAACCCTTGCTTCTTGAAATAACCGATGGCATAGTTATCGGCGTATGTCAGGAAATGCATAACGTCGGAGGTGGCTTTAACGTAGTCTTTTAAATGCGACATGAGATGTGCTCCGTAGCCTTTCACTTGCTGATCAGACGAGATGGCGCAGAAGACGATTTCAGCGAACTGGCGGCCCTGGAATGGTCGATAGGTGATTCCACTGCGTGACATGTCAGGACGAAATCCATGGCACCGGAGCTATCATTTACTTACCCAACAACTTCCAATGGTTTCTTGACGATGGCCATGCTTAAGTGGGTGCGATCGTATACCAGTCGGGCAATATAATCTTTAGGCATCTTTGGCAATTGTTTCTGGAAGATACATTTCAATCCAGTAAGGATGATGGTGCTTTCCCTACGACCATCATTGTTAACGACTCGGAACTCTATCTCTCCATTGCGCTCTTCTATTACGGCGGGCTTTTCGGGGAAGGGAACCAGCTTTGGGGTTTCCTTCACGGCACCGGCGTCGGAGGGGGTCTCGGATTCTTGTTTCGGTCGCTTGGAGGGACTGGGACTATTTATGCCCTGCGCTTTGCGCTTCGCTGGAGATAGCTTGGAATTAGTGACTTTGGTCTGAGATACTGGTGCTTTTCGTGGAGCGATGATGATGGTGGGGGCGCGGCGAGGCTGAGCTTGAACGACTGTGGGTTTCTCTTGCGCAGGCGGATCAAGAGTAATCTTTAGAGATCTGCGAAGCTGCTCGAGTCCCTCAGCGCTCTTCTTCGAGCTCTTTGCCGCCCTCCGAGAGCGCGCAGAGGCACGCCTGTTGGGCATGATGATGGACGGTAGCAGTGAGGGTGTGGTGTGGTTGTTGTGGTTGTTGTGGAGGTGGAAGGAAGGTTGGGTTAGACACGTACCATCGTCTTTGATGCCGGGCGCCATGCTGTGGGCGTGAATGCGGCTTCCCGTTACCTTGTTACCTGCGCTGCGCTGGAGAATGGCAGCTTCATTGCCCTCCGCAACTTCAACATGGGGTTGCGATCGGACGGGCCGGAGATCTGCCGGATCGCCCTGCCAAGCCTTACTTTTAGCTTGAGGACAGATGCGCAATTGAACCGACGACGAACCAACGACCTCTACCACCGAACAACTTACATTCACCATCTGTCGTACCCTTCATGTCGTCTCCGCTCGCCGATCTCTGGGAGGCTGCTGCTTCCTCGCCCTACGAACCGGGAGTCTCCAAGAACGGCCAGTTCACTGTGGGGTTTTTGCTACTCTTCATCGGTACGCGCAACCCTCGAACCCTCGAACCCTCGAACTAGAGCTCTACTAACACCACACGCAGCATTCATTCTTGCCGGAGTCTTTAGTCTGAGTATGGGACACCACGAATATTGTCAACATTTTCCACTAATAAATACTAGACCGCTCATTCATCAACCTACCTGTGCTCGGAATACCAGCTTCATTAGCATTTGGGTATGTAGAGCTTTGTCTTATTTTCAGCTCCCAATCGCTAATTTCGATCCTAGGTTCGGCGCAGTATACATGATCTGTGCAGTCGGGGTATACGTATAGATCTTCCTTATCTACCTCCTCCAAAAGCGCGGCGTTCGGGACATAATTGTGTACTCTATACCTTCCTATACTGGGACATGACATTACAATTGAAGAACTAAAAGATACCACACCACCAATTCTCTGGCATCATTTGAACCCGCTGTAAAACTAAATCCTCCCATACTCACCCAAAAAGCGCAACTTCAAACACATCTACAATGGCAGACGAAGAAACAGACGATCTCCCCCTCTTCAACGCTGTCTCCAGCACAGCTCGTCAACTCTACCTTCTCCTCCGCTGTATATCCTTCACCGACAAAGCACACGTCCAAATCTCCGAAGAAGGCCTTCGATTCAGCGTTGACGAAGCCAGTGTAATGGAAGGGTTCGCCTTCCTAGATAAATCCCTTTTCACAACCTACCAATATCGAGCACCACCCATCGAACGCGCGTCCACCCCCTCATCCACAGCCTCAGACAATGAAAACGACACCGCAACCCAAACCCCAGTCTTCCAAATTTCGCTTCCCTCCCTCCTCGAAACCCTCCAAATCCTCGGTCTCACAGACCCCAACACCACTCGGGGCCCCTGGGGCCGTGACACCGCCGCACCAGCCAGCACTGCATTCAGCGTACCCACGCTAGGCGTACAGAATCTCTGCCGTCTCATATATGAAGAACCAGGCTCCCCGCTCACATTGATCCTTACCGAAGCAAGCATAACAACCACCTGCGCCCTAACAACCTACGAACCAAGTTTCACAACCGACATCCCCTTCGCCCGCCACCAACTCCAACTAAAAATCATCATGCGGGCTTCCTGGCTCGCAGACGCCATATCCGAGCTTGCAGCCACAAATCCTGAAACCCTAACAATGGTAGCTCGAATGGTCGGCGGCACAAAACCCTACTTCGCCATCTTCGCAGAAGGACCCCTCGGCTCCGCACGTGTCGAATTCGGGGATACTGAAACTGCTAATGCGCCTCCTCCTTCTACCACTTCATCAACAACCCAGCAGCCCCCTCTCCTGGAAACGTTCCAGCTTTCCCGTCCTTCCGCCCTCATCAAGTCAACCTACAAATTCTCTCTTATCCAGAAGGCAAGTCGTGCCATGAGCGTGGCGTCGAAAGTCAGTGTGAGACGTGATGGGCAAGGGGTTCTGAGCTTGCAATTCATGATCGAGGTTGAAGCGGGGAAAGCGAGTTTTGTAGATTTTAGGTTCGTGCCGCTATTAGGGGAGGATGGTGAGGAAGTTGAGCAAGACGTGGATGAGACGCTTTTAGGGGATCAGAACGACGCTGAAGAGGGTGAAACTACTGAGGATGAATGAGTAGGTGAAAAAGAGTGGATTAGTACAACCAATAAAATATAGATAGTTCCTCGAATTGAATACCTATCACACACCCATCATGGTCACCAATTCGATTTTTCTAATTTGTTCTTTTTCCTATTCAGTTCACTTCTAAACGTACACAATTCAAGGACTAAATAGTTTAGCCATGCGTAATCCTTGCTTGCTTGTTCGCTCACCCACTCGTCAACCTCCTTAAAAAACACCTCCGAAACTTGATATTGGATATCCACTCCCCCTTTCGTGTGTATGAAAAATACTGGGGAAAAAAAGGATTGAAAAGAAAAAGGATAGGAAGCCTCCCGACCGTGAATATTCACCCCGCAGACGCCGCCCGCAGCCGGAAGGAAAATGAAACCCGTTTGCCCACTGGTGAACCTAACCCGCTTTCATCAAAGACATGCGGCATAGACCCACTATACTTGGTAAAAAGAAAAGGAAAATTAAAATGAGATGGATACAGACCTTTGAGGGGAGCCTTGGGTACCGGAATATTTCATCCATCTAATGTGATCCGAATAGAGGACCGTGGTAAAGGAGCGAGTGGTTTTATCCAATTTAGATGCTCCGATGCTGATGACGTAGTGATGGGTATTTCGGGGATGTGTCGATTGTGGAGTGAAGGACGCGATATTGTACAAGTAGATTTGATAGACTTTCCAACGACTTGGTTGACTTAATGGTGGAGAGAAATTTAGTTAAGTTGTCTCCAGAATGACGAGATGTAAGAATACCACCTAGAACGAATACCTGGACACACCCAAGTTCAAGGTTTTACCACTCGAACTCGCCAGTGGCCTTGTGGAAGAGGTATCTAATAAAGGTTTAGTGAATCGGCATTAATAGCAAAAGCAAATACGCACTCTTTCTTGTTGGTGGTCAAGATGCCATCCTTGAGAGTGCACTTCCACTTGTTCTTGACACGCTGAACCTTGTCATACAAGCACAGCATAAAGTCAATGTTCTCGTCGTTTTCGTCATCACCGTCGTCTAGAGCATCTTCGGGATCATCTAAGTCGGAGTTAATAGCATCCTCATCCTTTTCCTCTTTTTCATCTTCATCAGCGTCACCATCGAGTTGGGGGATGGCAACTTGGGGAATGGCGACTGGCCTAGTTTCCGGGGATGCCGATGCTTGCTTCAGAGCACGTTTGTGCTCACGAATGGCAGCCCTGATTTCCTTTTGTTTGCGTTTCGGCAATTCATCAAGAGGAACCATCAGGCCACAGTCCAGACGTGCTGCCATAGCATCAAGCTGCGAGCGCATGGAGAGATCCGCGTTCAGTCTGCCAGTGTTGCCTTCGGCATTCTTCTGAGCGACGACGGTGTTCCACTCGTCCATGGCATCGTCAGCACCATCGGTCTGGGACGTGTACACATTGGGCGGGCGCTGCTGCATTTGCTGCGGTGGACGCTGACCCTGCTGGGGTTGGCCGGCCATCTGCATCATGCGCTGTTGCTGTTGCTGCGCAGCCAATTGCGGATTGGGCCCCTGCTGATTGGTGTTCTGGAAGTTCAACGGAACATTGGCGCCGTACCGCTGCGAGATAAGGTTCTGCGCCCGAATTTGAGCAGCATTGCCGTCCAGTCCAGAAGTCAAACCGTTGAGGTACTGCTGGTTCTGGGGAATCTGTTGCTGGAAGCCACCTTCCTGCTTGATCTGCACGTTAGGGAAGTTGACGGGTTCCTGCGGCTGGGAGGGTGGCATGGAGGCCGAGGGTGAAGGGTCAGCCTTGGGGACATTGGACGGGACGGTGGGAGGATTTCGGACTGGCTCAGTAGGAGGATCCCAGGGAAAGGTGGCGACCTTGAGCGAGGACAGCTTCTCCTGCCACATCTGCGGCCACAGCCATGTTAGCAAGAGGACTCGGATAGAGGGCTTGGTGGTGCAGGGGCGCAGGCAGCGAGAAAAAGCAAGGGGAGCAGCGGCAGCAGCACGAGGGACGGCCATGTCACATGACGGCTAGGCCTAAGCCAGCAAGGTGGAGCGGGGCTTGGCGGGGTCTGGGTGGTGGTCGGGGGCTATAAAAAGTCACCCAAATACAGGCGGGCCCCCCCAACCTGCGAGTCCGACCAGCGCCCGGCAACTCAGCCAGCCCGCCCCGCTTCTGCCAGCTCTCAACCTCCGCAGCTCCAGGCAGCCGTATGGAGATGCTACCCCATATATCGTCGCTCGCCGTCTCAACCACTGCTTTTTCGATGCAAAGGACCGTGTGCGGCCATGCGACAGCGGGCGGATGTGTCGTCGCGGATGGAAAGACGATGGACTGAGAGAGGGAAAGGAGATGTTGCCACTCACCTGGCGCAATTCGGCCAGCGTGTTCTGGTCGACCCCAAACTCCTCAAAGTCGTTCTGCGACGCCTGGATCACCTTCTCCATGATCTGCTGGTACACCTGACCCTATCGTACAGTTAGCCATATGCTCGCGTGCAGTCGCATGTTGCCTTGACAAAGTGCAGGCCAGGCGGGGAGATGGTCACTAACAACTATCTGGTTCGACATGGCTGCGGATTGCTGGCGCGACGATGGGATAATGGTATGGAGGATATCGACGGAATGGTGGACACAGGTGCTGTCGCAGCGTTATCGTCGCCGCTGGAGGTCGGGATTGGCAATGGTCAAGCAGGACGGACAAGGTCAGCGCTTGCTTGGAGCAACCTACGCTGCGATCGGCCTCCTCTGGTGGCGATTATACGTCCAGTCCTAGCGATTGTACGTGCAGAGGATGCGATTGCTTGTATTTGTGCGACGATCCAGAGTGCTTTCACTGCCGTCGTCTTGGGGTAGCAGGTAGTTGTACTGGCGAGAGTCCGCCAGCCCCAGGCGAACTTCAAGGACATGGCTCGCTTAGCTCGGCCGCGCTAGTCGCGTTTCTGACAAACCCAAATCGCCTTTCACCATGATTGTCTTAGAGCGCTTTGTTGAACAGAGGTAGGCTGCGACAATGAGTGCGCTTGAACCTCCATTATGTTTAATCGTTGTCTATCATGTTGCCCGGATGGCGAATCTCAGTCTGGGCGTATGCCTTGTTTCACCAACTTCAAATCATCCATGCCTGCATCGTCTCGTCGCCAACTGCTAGCCGCCTAGTGTTACGGCAGTAAATCTAGCGAGCTTCATGAAAGACATTCATTTTCGATACGGTACATCAAAAAGCAATTGAAAAATAATTACTGATTAGAAAGTAACCTGGCCATCAGCCCTCCCAGAGTAGAGTAGATTTCTATCTGAACCAAACTAATAAGTACTTTGAACCCATTTTACTGGTGTACCAAACCACTAAGTGACGCCAACTGAAAACTAATTGCAAACATCTATGAATGACGATGGCGAACCTAAACCACGCTCATGAGGCTAACCGACGTCATTTAATACACCAGGAGAGCTGCTTTAAACGCCATATCAACATCCTTTCTTCTAAACCCTGGCGTCCGGCCCAGGCAAACGCCACGTTTAGCAATTTCTAGTCAGGATTAGTTTCCTATAACATAGGTTGAAGTCGTGATGGAAGAAGTGAGACTTACCATCAATAAGTTTCTGAACATCCACAACCACAGCCCTTTTCTGTTTCTGCTTAACTACCTCCGGTTCCACATCAGTATCTAGCATACTCATGTTACCGAACACATTAGGATCATAAGATCCAGCCAAGTCGAGCGCCAAAGGTTGTTCAAATACACCTGAGACGCTGACATCAGAGAAATGACTATCCATATCAAGCCCAAACGCTGAATTGCCGTTCAGAATTTGGTCCACTGTAGACACGTTGTTGCTTGGCGCATGTGATTTATTCGTCGATGTATTGCTCCCGCCATGGCTTGTCATTGCACTGATTGTCCCGGTCATTAACCTAGGGTTTAGAGTGGGATCTGGAGCGGCAAGATCCAAGTCGAGATTCATACTCCTACCATATGAGATGCTACTGAAATCTGCATTCGTATCATCGTCCACGTCAATCAGGGCTTCCGCAAAGGAGGATTGCCCTTCGATATGGACACCCTTCTCTTCGAGATAACCTGCCACATCCTGTGGATCGAACCACTCACCCTCAAACCCGCGCAGATCAAGTTCAAGTTCTTGCGTTAACGAGGGTTCTGCGACATTGTGCATGACGAATTTTCTTTGAGGGCCGATACTTCGTACTGTCCAAGAATTGGGTGGTGGAATGATATTTCCATCCTTGTCCTTCTGTGGGAAATGGGTTCCGGCTCCACCTAGATGAATAAAGGGCGCTGCCCAACACTCCAGTGCATCTCGCGTCCCTTTAGTCAGTAAATCCTTGAATCGGCTCAACATCTCGTCAACTGTAGTGAAGGGTAGGGACAGCTTGAAAACATGGTTGACAGCAGCCGGGCGAGAGGATGCTGTACTGAGCAACCTGAATCCTCGTTCGAGGGAAGCGCGCGTCAAACGTCGTGCGAAATTCGACTCCTGGAAACTATAGGTGTAAGGAGCACGCATCGACAGTGAATTGGTCATGGCTGAGGTAAGAATTTCTGGGGGAGTAGGTGTCCGTGTTGGTGGTGGAGTCAGTCTTGGAGATGGAATAGTCGTTAAGTAGGTTTGCGGGTTGATGGAATTCGGAGACACGTCCCGCATCAATAGATCAACAAGCCCGAATGGTAGGGGTTGGCCTTCCTTGTCTGCGTCTAGAGCAGCTCTAGATTGATCAATGACTTGGCCAACTGACAAGGGGAAACGGTGGTCCTTGGATAGAGAGTTTGGGAATGTGGCACCATTTTGCGACGGTGATGATGTTGGAGAAGAAGGAAGCTGCGCTGTGTACCCCCAACCAATATCTGTATGTTGCGGTACTGGGTTTGGCGGTGAAGGTAACGTTCGCAATCCTTGAGAAGTCCTGATAGACGTTGATGCTTTGCGCCACTCCTCTGCAGGGTCAAGAGTCACTTCTTCGACATCTTTATCCCCGTTGTCGTCGTCTCTGGGTGCAGAATCCTTGGCAAGTCTTATGAATGTTTCTGTTACGGCCTTGAGTTCCTGTGCTAGGTCTGGTCTGGAGTTCAAGACACCCGAATCGACAATTCGATCATTGAAATGAAGAAACGCGTGGTTCAATTGCTCAATTGTCGACTGTAGTTTAGTAACGTCCTTCTTTAATGAGGTTATGGTAGTTTCCTTTCGTTGACGGTAAGCTCGTTGGGCGAGTCGTATTTGCGTACGACGACGCTATAAGATATTAGTGGCTGATGAAAACGAGACATCTGAGATTTGAGTTTGAGCGCGATCAAAGGAAATATTATCTCATGTGTGACTTTACATGATTTATTGAACCAAAGTCACAAGACAAACTCTCATAGGGCTGAAAGATCTACTCACATCTGCGGCAGTCTCATCCTGCGGATCCACTCTGGGTCTTCCTCGAGCCTTCTTTCCTGCTCCTTCTTCACTACTAGCACTTGTCCTAACTCGTTTCCGAGAAGGAGCCTGGCCCTCACTCTCTGACGATGTCATAATTAGACTTGTCTCTTATCTAGTCGTCTAGGTGCCCCTTAGTTCCCGCGGATGTAGACGGGTGGAGACAACAAACAAGCCGTAGGGAGTTTGCCTCTGGGGAATAGCTAAGAGCTTCAGTCAAACACGACTGAGTCGTTGATCAATACAGATAGTGGAGCTTAGATCAATGGGGACCAGGGGCAAATGGTCAAGATATGGGGTTGACCGAATGCTGAGATTATGTAGTTGTCTGCCGGTGTTCCCTGGCCTGTGCCGGTCCTAGCGATGAGGCGAGACTTAGTAATTCTCCTTCTTCCCCGAGCTTGATGCGTGCTGGCCAGGGTTTGATGTGAGTTGGATGTGGATGTGTGAAGGTAGGAGGTTGACTAAAGGAGTATGGGGTATGCTCCACTTGAAGAATGCAGGGCGTGATTGGAAAAGCGGCGTGAGATTGGGTAAAGCAGCGCGAGATTGGTAATGGACCAGACGTCAGCTGCCCATAGCTTCGAATGAGAAAAGGCGGAGTGGTTTTGGATGGCTGGAAGGTTGCGTCTACAGAGTGGATGAAAGATGCAATTTAAGATTACTAAACGCCACGACCCCCGAGCCCCAGCCCGAGGGTGCGAGCTTTGCACCGGCGCCCATTTGACCGGCCTAAATTCCTGCCGATGACAAGCCGTTGCTAAGCCGATTGCGCCCTAGCATGCGCCTATTACGACGATAGTGCATGTGTTGGTACTCTATATTATATTGCTTCTAGCCATAAACTTGAACACCTATTCCTCATTGCTTTACTGCAATGATGGTGGACGTCCTAACCATTCACCATCGCCCCGTTCCATGTTCCCATTGCCATTACCATTCCCATTACCGTTGCCATGATCCTGATACTCTGGCTCTTGTTGTGCTTCCTTTCTAACATTTCCCTCAGCCTTCATCCGTCTCCGCCACTCTGCAACATCATCCTCGTCTGTTCTAACATGCATCCAAACCTCATCGCCAGGCTTTTGAATACCTTTAGCTCGCTTCCTCTTGATCTTCCTAGCCGCATTCGGGACCAATCTACTCCTGAATTCATGTGGAATCTTGAGTCTTGCTGCAATCCACTTATCTTCGGGGCGGTGCTCATCCGGAAGCTCGTCAAGGGGATCGGTTTCAAGAAGGCCTTCATACGTCATACATCGTTGGATGATCTCCTTGCCTCCTCCTTCATCACCCATCACATCTTTGAGGAACTCGAGAGAAGCACTGATGTTTAAATCGAGTGCTCGTTTCGGGTTCGCCGTGGCTTTCAACAGCAATGAACACACGCGGGGATAGAGGATTGTGAAATCCGATTGTGATATGTGGATGGTGCCCCGAACAGTGCAGAGCCAGACTGGCGCCCCTTCGCCACGAGCCTCGTCCATAAGTGCGCTGACAGCTTTGAAATTTGATGGCCAATACATAAACGCCTCACTATTGATTCCAAGCAAGGGCGTATGGATTCGATGCCGTGAGTCTTCCTTTGGTGCTGGGATTGGAGCACTGAGCTAAGATGAGCTAGGAGAACAGTATTGATAGTGAGTTTGTACTTACCCCCATATATCGTAGATGATCCCTTGCTCAACATACTTGAATCTGTCCGCATGCCTCAAGACTTCAACAACGGTAGCAGCACCAAAGGAGTGACCCGCGAGCGTGACCCTTTCACAATGAAATCGATGTTTCCATTTAGTCCAGTCTATACCTTCAAGTCCCATTGAACTTGACCCTATATGGCCTTTAACTCGAAGATTCTTCCTTGCAACCACTTCACCATTGCCCTCGCGAATAGCGTGTAAAACATGGTATGTTTCTTCGATCTCCGCAAGCCGAAATTCAAGTTGAGCAGTTCGTAGCTCTCTATCGATGCCCTTCTCATTATTCGGGCTTGTATCCATGGGGTTTTCTAGATAAATTAGCATAACATATTGATTGAAAGATTCCCATTAAGATCTCACCCTTGGGAAATATATAGTCCTACATAGCATAATAAGCATGCATCCTAAATAATCCTCTTGAAAAGCTTTACTCACTAGTTTGTCATACAGCTGCTGCTTTTCTTTCTCGCTGTGGTCTACGTTTCCATTATTTTCAATCTCTTCCAGGCTTCCAGGCCCTTCTGGTGCATGGTTGACGAAAGTTCGGGGCCCTGATCCATCCCTGTGCTCCAAGGCACATACTACAAAACTGTACTACATTAGCATGTCGCAAGGACGGCCAACCCAAACAATATCACGTACCCGTAGCTAGCAAACTATTATCTGTCAGCGCTGGAGGAAAGAAGGCAAAATTGGCATCCTTAAACTTACTTCACCGCATAAGCTAGAATAGGCGGTCCGGGTACCTCCCAAACCATGACTGAAAATTAACAATGGAAACATTGGCTCACTTGATTCACCTGGGGGAGGCTCACTCTCCTGGTTCTTGACTTTCCTCCCTCCATGCTTATAGTTATTTCGAGGGGGCCAATGCTGAGCTGGTGGAGCATTTCTGAAGGCGGGAACTTTAGTAAGCATCGTCGTAGCCGCGAACCAGGGGATAGCAAAATCGCCAATTCCTGCAAATATTCCGTATCCCTTTGCCATTTCCATACGTGGTCGAGGTAACCAGGTTTCGCGTGACCATCTCTTACTCCCATTCGGAGCCCTCCCACTGCCAGCACCGAACGCAGCAGGATAGTATATAGTCATGAGAACAGTTTCCAGTTTGAGAAGAGGGTCTTTATGGCGAGTCATATGTGAAAATACCCGAGGGTGTTCTACGGGGACTTCAATGTCCATCGTCCCGACCTATTTGTTGTTAGTCTTGATCTTTCGTATCTGTCTCCTAAGAGAAAAGTGTAGCTGTACCGAATAAGGCCCAGAATAATTTGGCAATGTCCCTTGAAGAAACCCTAGCTTGTCCCGCAAGCTCTTTGGGGGACGCGATTTAGGTCTCTTCGCATTGGGGATACTGCCTGTACCGACCCGGCGAAGACCGCGGCCGGAGTCTTCGGACCTCTCGCCTGTGATGCGTGCAGAAAACGGCATTGTGGGCTGTCAAGCGATGGGTATAAGGCTGGAAGATATCGGAAAGGAAGCGATAAAGATAGAGATTATCATCATGGACGTGGCTGCAGCTTCATTGGGTTATCGGGTCCTTCCTGCCATCTGTTACGGTGGTGGTGTATATATTCTAGGAATTAAGAAAGAGCAAAGAGTATGGGTGAAGTAGGTCTCAGTCGTCATATCCTAGCGCTCCGGGGAGGCCTGCATCAATGTACGAAGGGCAGCGGTGAATTAGCGTTGACGTTGACGTTGACGTTGACGTTAACGTTAACGTTTAGATGTTGGAGATTCGCTCCGCCTCGATCGACGTCACTCCCGAAGCCGTCCCTGACTTGACCAAACAGGGATGGTTTCACGACTTGGGCGCACAACGCGAACTACCGGGGATTGAGGCATGAGCTCCTCTGTTCTATATCCTAAAGATAGCACACCTCTTTAAAACTAGTAGTGTTAAGCTCTCGTCTATATCTTAGAGGGAAGATACGTCCTTTAGTGTTGCGATCTGCTTTATACGCTGGAGGGAATATGCACCAATAAAAAATGAGCTCCTTCGTATATGCATATCCATTTCTTCTCTCAATCCTATCTACTTTCCACCCAACCACTTATCCAACCCCAGTTTCCTATTAAACTCATCCCTAGCCTCATCCGCCATCCCATTAACCTCCTCACTCCCATCCCCAAACGGATCCACATGCACTCTAAACGGCTTCTCTCCCTCCGCACCAACAACGTCCCCAATCGCCTCCGCCACCAAACTCGGCTCCGCATTCGGAGGCATATGCTCCTCCATTCCCTTCAGACTTTGTTCCGGAAGTCCTTTCAACGGTCCCTCCATATACTCGGCATCCACCTTCAAGCCCGGCTTCATCGCATGTGCGAAATGATTCGTTCCCTGGGGGAAAACCCCGGGAACCACTATCGTGGTATCGATACCCCACGCCTTCGTTTCTAGTGCATAAGTCACGGCAAGTGAATCCATGGCTGCTTTCGCTGCAAAGTACGGTCCGAAGAGTGGTGCGTGGCCTCCACGTCCTGAGGATGATGATACCCAGATCAAATGGCCTTTTCCGGCTTTTCGCCAGGTGGGTAGGATGTGTTGGTTTAATCTGTGAGCTCCTACTGCGTTGATTTCGAATTGAGCATGTAGTTGTTCCGCGGTGAATGCTTCGAGTGACCCATAGGACATATGTCCCGCATTGTGTATCACGGTATCCAGGTCATTATTATCGTTCCGGATTTGAGAAAGGGCGGTGGTGATGGAGGTAGAGGCAGTGATGTCGAGGTATACTGAACGCAGTTGAACATTGTGTTCATTCGCGAAGGATTTTACAGAGGCTCGGGCTTCTGAGATGTTGCCATTGGGATTGTAGAGACCTGCATAGACGATGTGACCTTGACGGGCAAGGTGCCGTGCTGTTAGGTAGCCAAAGCCAGATGTAGCGCCCGTTACTAGGATAGTCCGTCCTGCTGCTACCATTGTGATTATTGATCTTCTGGGTAACAAAGGGTTCGTAAAGGAGGGATATAGGTAAGATTCGAAAACGAAATTATGATGAGTTCAAGAATGTGGTACTTTTTCGTCTGAGCCTTTTGATTTCTTATACACTCGCGGAGATATAAATCTCTCGCACATACTTGCAAACGTAAACCTTATGTCCGACTCGGCTGGCCTAAACGTGATTATCACATCTATGGCTAATAACCAATGTAGGAATTGCGCATGGTCACTAAGGGCGAAATGAAGCTAGATCAAGCAAGTTTTGCAAGTTCAAAGTTAGAAAATTTCGCAATTAGTGCGTGGCTTGGAAATAAGATGTGTGATAGTAATGCTTCATATACGACCTACCGGCCGAGTACTTCATCTTCTCCTCCGTAGACTGACATAAGCTGCTAACATCATATTCGTAGTTTATTTCCTGCAAAACAGCTCACAATCATATCTTCCAGGTGTTACGCATCGACGAGCGTCGTGAGAAATTCATATAGGGATTCATAGCTAACAAAAAACACGCGTGTTGACGAGAATGTGTCATTTCTAATTTTATTGTACTTTCGTATCCTGCATTACACATGCAAGAACATAGCACTACTCAACCTTCCATGCCGTCTCCGTAAATCATTTCGAAAGAAGAAAGCCCCTGAATCCTCGATCGCAATTTAGAGAGGGCCGCCACGCTTCAAACTTCTTCACTGTCAAAGAGCAAGCATAATCTTATGCAAATGCTGTGTAGACGCCCTTTGCCATCCCAAACGCCAGAAATGAAGAGGATCGAAAACAGGAATTATTGATCTCTCTTTTTAGGGTTAAAAAACGCTGGTAATAACCAAACATAAGCAGATTTAAGAAAGCAACCCAATCGCTCCCGTGTACCCTTGAGTGTAATATGCAGAAAAGAAAGCAAAAATAGTATGGTTTTTGGGCACTCAACCGCACACTTCTGCCCAGGCCGAGTGCACTTTACGAGAAGATAAACCCATTGATGATACAGGCAGGGAATTTAATGAAACTTCGCGGCTAACGTGGGCCTAGCTAAAGGTACGTCGGTCGTGATTCTTGTTGAATTCGGATGGATCGGCGTAATCAGCTTCACCAAAACAGAAAATTAGTATGACTGGAAAAGGTGTAAGTATACAGTAACGAGACTGCTTCTTACGAGGTGCTATCCCTCTACAAGCGTCCAATGTCTCGTTGAGAAATCACTACTTGGGTGATCTATAGGAAGTTAGTTGCTATTCAATCCAATAGTAGAAAATTCCTTACGTTGGAGAGTAGGTCGGGCTAGTGGGCGACCATTTTGGCGAAGTTGCAGAGTATGGTGCAGGACCTGGCGAAGTTGGTGAGAAACGTGGCGAAGTCGGCGAATAAGCGTTGCCGGCAGGGCTGGTGGGACTGTACACCGGGCTAGTCGGGCTGTAGCTTGGGGATGTTGGCGACGTTGGGGACCTCCTGTCGCTGCCTGCACCAAACTGTGGGCTGGTTGGGCTATACATTGGCGACGTAGGACTGTAAGCAGGTGACGTCGGGCTGTAATGCGGCGAAGTTGCACCTCTTCCGACTTGTGCAGGTGACGTCGGACTGTAGCTTGGGGACGTCGGCGAATAAGATGGCGACGTCGGCGAGTAGCTTGGCGAAGTAGGCGAGTAAGAGGGAGACGTCGGTGACAGTGACGATCCATACGCCGGAGAAGTTGGCGAATAGGTTGGCGAGGTCGGAGTATATTGTGGACTTGTTGCAGCGTAGCCTGGCGATGTAGCACCAAAACGAGGACTGCTGATGCCTGGAGAGGTTGGCGAATAACCAGGAGACGTTGGAGAGTAGCCTGGAGAAGTAGGGCTAGTACCGCCAAAGCCAGGACTTGTGGGGGCATATCCTGGGCTTCGTGCGAATGGACTGAAACCCCCGTCGGAATAACCGCCCGATGGACCATAAACACTGAAGCCTCCGGTTTCATCGCCACCTGCGGCAGCGAGAGGCGAGAATGATGCGCCATAGTCAGGTCCACCACCCATACCACCTTCATAGGTAGGAGATCCAAGGTCGTAAGGAGTGGCAGCACCGTTGTCGATGTAGCCTCCAGCAGCGGCCCCAACACCAAGGTGTGCGTTATCTTCGATCATGGTGAGGAGCATAGGATTGTCCATGACCAAGTCAAACTCTCCAGTGCCCATAGGCGCCAATTGACCAAGCATGATATTCTCGGACACACCCCTACAGTCATCAAGTTCACCACATCCTGCGGCATCGAGAAGAATTTCGACTGTTTCCTCGAACGAACATCGCATCAGCGCACCAGTGTCGTTACGATTGATACCGTGACGAGTGATAGCCATCAAGACACCACGAGCAGTCATGATATCAACAAGGAGCGCCAAATGACGGTAGTTGACATAGGATCCATCGAAAGACAAGACGGCTTTCAGTTCCCGGAGTAAGGCTGCTCGAGTAGCTTCGATGCCGAAGACACTTAGAATCTCGACGAAGGAGTTGGACGATGTGCGATAGGCATCGACACCTTCAATAGACAATACATCGGCGAGGGCAGTACCGCTAGTATCGAGAATCCATTCTTGGCAGCGCGGATCGGATCGACGTTTGATGATTGCACCGTCCTCAGTAACGTGAGCTCGCTCTTCAGTTCGAATGAAGGCACGTTCAACGCCACGGACACCACGAAGCGTGACTTCATCAAGCAAATGCTTCTCGAGTTTTCGTAGCCAACGTTCATCTCGATCCTCCTCTTCTTCCTCAGTACCTTCTTTCAAAATGGCATCATAGCAGAAACGGATACGAAGAACTTGTTGATCGGCATTATCATCGCTGAAGATGACCGCAAGGCTAGGTGAGAAATCTTCCTTAATCTTGGCAGCAACCTCGGAAATAGATATACTCTTATCCAGCAGTTTCTTGCGGTCAAGAATAATGCGGAGAAGCCACTTCGATTGTCCACTCGCTTCATCTTCTTCGGGAATGATGAAGTAAGATTCAACCATGTCCACGTCTTGTTCAATGACGGTGGATGTAATATCAGGATCGTAGTAGAGCTCGCAACATTCAGCAAGGGAACGCAAGGTTGTGTGCTCGATGCGACTTCGGAGAACTTTGGCCTGCTGTTGACTTGCGTCCCTATCTTCCTGAAACACGGTCATCGAGGGAGTCTTGATGTTCGTAGCGACGTTCAAAATTTCCTTCAGACGGGGTACACCAAGAGTGACGTTCTTGGAAGAGATACCAGTGAAATGGAATGTGTTCAACGTCATCTGAGTGGCTGGTTCACCAATGGATTGGGCGGCCAAGACACCAACCATTTCACCAGGGGCGACAGCGGCTCGAAGGAAGCGATTCTCTAAATCACCCAAGACATTGTCAAATGCAAGTTTATTCAGGGAGTACTCGGTAACAACCCGTTTGAACGCAAGACGAGATCGCAGATGACACTTGAACAGCTTTGTTGCGCTGTCCTGTGCTTCAATGGAGAGAGGGTCGTCACCACGAATGACAACAAGTCTGTCTAGCAAGTCGCGGACTTTCGTGATGACTTCGATGGGCTGGAGATCGCTCCTCGCCCCGTCCTTGATTCGGAATTTATTCTTGGCGGCTTCGATCATGCGCACAATATTGAGCGGGAGAGCATACTCTTCTTTATCGTCTTCAGCGCCAGCGCGCATAAAGGCTCGGTCCTTCTGGAGTTGTTCCCACTCCATGTCGAAATGTCGCTGAACGTCGACATCGCCCTCGATTTCATTTGCACAATCAAGAACTTCAGGAGAAATAGACAGGCTACGGTCCATGACATCCACACGGAACCTCTTCTCAAACTTGGCATCTGAGCAAGCAACGATATCCACGATCTGCTTCTCAATGTGTACAGCGTCGAGGCCGTCTTCTCCATAGATGAATTCGACGATATCGCCCAGCGAATTACGCACTGTGCCATCGTATTTCACCATAACGTCTTCAAGAGCCTTGACCAACCTACGCTGGATATAACCAGTTTCAGCAGTCTTTACAGCTGTATCAATAAGACCTTCACGACCAGCCATAGCGTGGAAGAAGAACTCGGTTGGCGTCAATCCACGCAGATACGAATTCTCGACGAAACCTCTGGCTTCGGGAGAGTAATCGTCCTTCGTGAAATGTGGGAGAGATCGATATTTGAATCCAAAGGGGATACGCTTGCCTTCCACTGACTGTTGACCTACAAGGGCAGTCATCTGGGAAATATTGATAGCAGAACCCTTTGATCCAGAACGAGCCATCTGAATGGCATTGTTGAGGTCCTTCAAACTCTTTTCAGTGACGTTACCAGCAGTGTCACGAGCGCTGTTAAGTGCTCTAGAGACTTTACTTTCGAACGTCTCACGAACGTTCATACCTGGCAATGGCTCAAGTTCGTTCTGCGTAGCCATAGCCGTGATCTCCTCGACTTCAGTCTTTTGAACAATGATAGCTTCCTGGATCTTCACCGATGTCACCGGGTCAGGAATCGTATCGCCAATTCCAATACTGAAACCGTTATGAAGAAGCCAATAATTGACCAGACGCTGGGCACCGTTGAAGAATGCCACAGCCGCTTGCCAGCCATACTCGTTGAAGATGATGTGAATGACACCACCAGCACTAGCACCGACAATCTTCTTACTCAGCAAACCGAACATGAGCTCGCCTCCATGGATCAGTAACCCATCATCGTTTAGTGGACACTTCTGGCCACCTTCCAGACGGGCAATATTAAGACCTTCTGGGAAAATCAAGCTGATTATTTGCTTTCCAGTCCACCTAGGTCGAGGTTTGACTATGGCAGGGTGAGGGATCATGCCATCCCAATCTGGAACCCACATTAAGATGTTCATGACTTGTTGTTTAGTCAAGAAAACATCTCGACGACAGATTTTGTAAATTCCACAGAGAGTATCTTGGACGATACCCATCAGGGGGCTGTTACGCTGTGGTGAGACAATGTTGAGGGGAACCATGCAGAGATTCATGATCTCCGCTCGCGTCTCATCACTCTGAGGTACGTGCAAGTTCATCTCGTCGCCGTCAAAATCTGCGTTGTAGGGAGACGTGACCGACAAATTTAGACGGAATGTTGAATAGGGCATGACTTTGACGCGGTGTCCCATCATAGACTCCTTATGAAGCGAAGGCTGACGATTGAAGATGATAACATCGTCGTCTGCGACATGACGCTCGACCTTCCAGCCGTACTGTAGTCTCAGCTCATCCAAGCGTTTATTGTGCTTGAGATCAATACGCGAACCATCGTTCTTGATGACGTAGTTCGCTCCAGGATGTTGATTCGGTCCGTTTCGTACCAACTGTGTGAGGTGGCTGATGTTGAACTTGGTGACAACTTCTGGATAAGTGAGAGTCCTGGCGATGCTACGAGGAACACCGACTTGATCGAGAGACAAGTTCGGGTCACCAGTAATGACGGTTCGAGCTGAGAAGTCCACACGTTTACCCATAAGATTGCCACGGAGACGACCTTCCTTTCCTTTTAGACGACCTCGAATTGTCTTGAGAGGACGGCCAGATTTCTGCAGTGCTTGAGGTACACCTGCAACATCATTGTCCATGAAGGTGGCAACATGGTATTGTAGGAGAGTCTCAAACTCGTTTAGGATATGGTGTGGAGATCCGTCACGTAAACACTCCTCAACACGACCGTTTGCACGGATGATGTCTCCCAACTTATATGTCAAATCATCCTCACCGCGCATTCCTTGACCAGTGCCGTCAACGGAGATTGAGGGTCGAACCGGAGGTGGTGGTACAGGAAGGACGGTAAGAACCATCCATTCAGGCCGAGCGTAGTCCTTATTTAGACCCAGAAGATGCAGGGTATTGTCTGAAAGATTTCGGAAAATGTTGAGAGCGTCCTGTGCCGTTATGGGCTTCTTCTCGTCACCCTTTCCTTCATCTTCTTCATTCTTCTTAGCCTTGAATGTCGCCGTCAGCTTCAGGCCTTCTTTTCGGATCGTGTCTGGTTGTTTATTGCCGCAACCACCGTGAGGAATTCTGTTACTCTGCTTCTTTTGATCGTCTTCTGGTATCTCGACCTCACAAACGCGTTTGCCCCTTGAGATCCGCCAGACAGCATCAAAACGCTTTTTGGGATCCTTAATCCTGATCGCTGCTTTCCAGTCCGGGTGGTTCTGTAGACAGTTAGCAGAAAATCATGAATCTCCCGTCAAAGGTAGACTCACGTAATCCGCCAGGATCTGGCCACAGTTGTGGCAGACCGACTCCAAGATCTTTTTGATCTTGGTAATGAAACCTAGTGGGAAAGTCAACAAACGCGATCGAGCAGACGCGATCAAGAGTTCCACTCACCAACATGAAATACGGGAACTGCCAATTCAATGTGACCAAAGTGACCAGGGCAAACGTTGATGTCTTCCTTGCAAGTCGCGCAAGTATACATGCGATCTATCGTTCCAAGCTTAGGGTCGTTCAGACCGCCTTCTCGAGGTTTTTGTTTTTGTTCGTCCTGTGCGTAGTTAGCGCCATGCACCTATTTTGATACGGCTCATGAGAGTTTACCATCGTCTCGGGGTATTTGATTTCAACAACACTCATGCCCTTGATCTCCTCTGGTGAAAGAAGTCCGAACTGGATCTCCTTGATCGTGCGCAGAGGGCACTTGGAAGGCATCGCTGCTGAAAGGTACGACATGGTTGCGATTAGATATGGTTGTTCGGTTTCGGTTGATGTGATTCTATATTCCAACCGTCCTTGATGAGCTTCGAAAAGTTCACCTCGAAGCTGGCCCTGGTGGCCCTGCCTGCACGGGCACCTCCAACTTCAAAGACCTTTACGAAACGTGTCGCCTTCCTACGTGACCTTCTGCCAGCTACTCTCACTGTCCAAGTTTCTTTCGGGATGGCTGTCGATGCGCGGCGCGCGTGGTGAACGGGGTATGGTGAAAGGAGCGGTCGTCCCCAGGCAGCTGAGTCGAGAAGCGTGCCACAGGCGACGCAGGTGTCCTGAGACGCGAAAACACTCGCCCGAGTCGTGAGTTGACGTCTGTGACGAGCAGGAGCGGTTTGAAGATGCGCCCACTAATGAAAGTGAGGATCCGGGGTGGTCGGGTCGGGGGGTGGATGGAGTGGAATGAAGAGGAAGGTCTCCTTTGGAGAGGCGAAGGCTTTGTCTCGGCGGGTTGCGGCTCTTTGACGTTGCACGCGAAAGAGGACTAGCGGACCACCACGTGCTTGGCGCTTCTGGAATTCCTCCAGGGCTCGCTTGTCGCCCGTTGTACCTGGGCAGTTGCAGGTGCTTTCAGAACAATCGCAAGTGCTCTGCCCTGCGACTTTCACCACGTCCCGCGCCGCCTCTCACCCCCGCCTCCGCCTCCGCCTGCATCTGCACGCCCTCGCTGCGTCCAGAGTTCGCCGTCCCGGGCTGCGGCGAAAATGTGTCTTGTGCGATCCGACTGCCCTCCTCCATTTCAGCTCACTGGCTGAGAGACGCCTGCGCCGACGCGACCATGAATCTCCCCCTCGTCGACCCCTCTGTACTCGCCCAGGACCTACCAGAAGCCTTAACGAACCGCCTACGTAAGTCTATCTGCGTCTTCTCGTCGGCCCAGTCCATCCCTAACTCACATTGTCTAGGCAGCGGCCACTCCACGTCCATTCGCTTCAGCCATCGCGGCGACTTGCTCGCTTCAGGCAGGGTATGAAACATTCTTCTGTTGTTAAATACAAATGCTAACCATTCGTTGTAGTCGGATGGGATAGTGGTCATCTTCGATATAGAAACAAACGGCATCGCAAGGAAACTCCGGGGCCACACGCGGCAGGTTCAGTCATTAAGGTAAGTTTAAGGCAGACAAACACCGACTATTACGAGCGCGCACACTCACAGTTTTACCCAGCTGGTCTACGAATGACCGATATGTCCTAAGTGCCTCTCAAGACTGGAAGTGCGTGCTTTGGGATCTAAAGGATGGCTCAAGGGTGAGGACCGTTCGCTTTGAGGCGCCGATCTTCATTGCAGAGCTGCACCCAAAGAACCAGTAGGTTTCTACATCTCGATTTTATCCAAGCTCGCCAGCTAACACCAATTAGTCTACTATTTGTGGCTGCCCTCTTCGAAGACCAACCAGTTCTTGTCGATATCTCCTCCGAAATACCCGTAAAGAGAACCCTCCCCTCCGCGCCCCGTCGCTCGCAATTTGAAAGAGATAATGCTACCGAAAAACAAAACGCACAAGATGCGAAGCAAGTCTCTACAGTTTCCATATTCACACCCTCAGGGGAACATATACTAGCTGGAACAAACAAGGGATGGCTGAATATCATCGATACTGCAACCCGCCAGATACAGTATTCGACTCGCCTTACTAATAATATAATCGTTTTTCTTAGAACAACACCTTCCGGTCGAGATCTTGTTGTCAACTCTAGCGACCGCATAATACGAACTTTCCATCTCCCCGACCTCACAGATCCGAAGCTTGATTATGATACCCTAAATTTGGAGGTCGAACACAAATTTCAAGACCTGGTGAATCGACTTTCTTGGAATCATGTCTGTTTCTCCTCCTCCGCCGAATACGTCACCGCCTCGACCTGGATGAATCACGACATCTATGTATGGGAGCGCGGCCATGGTTCTCTTGTTAAAATCCTCGAAGGTCCGAAGGAGGAACTTTCGGTAGTTGAATGGCACCCATATCGCCCCTTTGTAGCAGCCGTGGGGGTAGATTCCGGACGGATATACCTTTGGTCAGTTCTTGCTCCCCAGAAATGGTCTGCACTAGCTCCCGATTTCGCCGAAGTGGACGAAAATGTGGAATACATAGAACGCGAAGATGAGTTCGACATCCAGCCAATTGAGGAGCTTCATAAAAGGCGACTAGATCTTGAGGATGAAGAAGTGGATGTGCTTACCATCGAGCCAGTCAAAGCCACCACAGAGTTCGAGCCAAGCGAATTCCGAATGCCAGTACTATTGGATATTGAAGCAAGCGATAGTGAGGATGAGGTTGTTGCGATTGGCGCTGGCCAATTTAGAAGAAAGAGTCCTGGTACGGGTCGCGAATGGATGAATGAGAGCGAAGCCGTAGGTAGCGGTGATGAAACAAGAAGAGTAGCGAATGGGACAACTGTACAGAACGGCAACAAGAGGAGGAGGGCCAATTAGAAAATTTTGACGCTTTGGTTAGTCGCATCGTAAGAATTCAATAGGGCAGAAGATGGACCTAACCATGACCTAGCTACCTACCAGTATTTTTGTAACACGTACTTGTGATATTTGGTGACAAAATAACTTAGTGAAAATCATTTTAAGAGATTTGATAATATCTGATTCTCTACTCAAGGTGTGTGATTTAAAGACATATTTTTGCATGCTATTGAAACATTAGACTAAAATTTCTATAGGCTTTGACTCGAATCTTCACATTCTGACGTTTACGGCGAACAGAACCTAAGGGACAAAGAATAATTTCTCTAATCTCTTTGCCATTCAACTCAAATCAAGCAAAAACAATTATTATACATTGGAAACTCAATCTAAGGAATAACCTTTTCCCATATAAAGTCAGTACTGACAGCATTACATACTGCTCTTCCCTAGAACCTTCTTTGCGTCGAATTACATGGCAAAGTCTACAGGAATGTAGGCAAACGAGAAGAAAGATAAAGAAAAATTGCCAAACAACAAAGGCAACGAGTTTCCAGATCAAGAAGACAAATAGAGCATTAAGACAAATGCGGTGCACCAAAGAAAAGGAACCCATAATCCACCGCGAGAACCGCTTTCCCACCAATCCTACCTCTTACGCGTGGTTCAGATTCATTTGTGACAGAACCTATCCGTATTCTCAATCGAGCAAAAAGGGTTTCAACTCTGGAACGGCGAGATAACATTCCTCTACTTCAAACCTAAATTAGTGTATTCGTTATGGTTAATTTGGAGGACGAAATCCCCCCGGCCATGGGCTCTCCTGGCGACGTCAAACACATCAACGAACGAAGCATACAATGGGGGAAAGAAGGAGAGTGGAAATACGTCCGATCATTCTCAAGAGGTGGCCAAGGAAAAGTTACGTTATGGAGACGTTATGATGAACGTGATGAGCCTGTGGAAGTACGCTTCTATTCTTTCTCCCTTGCTCTCAACTCCAATATCTAATTACCTTGAGATAGGACATGGTTATCAAACGGTTAGCCAAAGAAAGGGCCCGTGATTACTACGAAACAGAAACCGGAGAGAAATTCAAGGTCCCCGATGAAATAGCCGATCACTGGGACCTCCAGAAACTGCAGCAACGGATTGGCGTTCATCCGGCGTTGGTACAACTTCGAGATTGGTCGGTTCGTGGGAGTCATAAGACTTGGCCTTTCTATATGTATATGGAGTTTGCGCCTTATGGATCCCTAAGGCTTCTCATGAAGGTATGTACATATGTTTATTTATCGTTGGTTTCTTTAGACTTCACTAACTATCTACCCTGTAGACATACGGCATCGCCAAAGAAGACGACCAAGGTCCAGAATTCTCAGAACTCAACATCATCCCCGAACTCTTCATCTGGTCCGTCTTCAACAAGCTCTCATCAGCCTGCTACACCCTGCAAACCGGAAACCTAACCCCCTTCAAACAGGGCGATCCCACTCTCTACAAACCCAAAATCCACCTAGACATCAAACCCGACAACGTCTTCCTAAAAGCCAAGAAAACAAACAACCTAACAATGTACAAAGCGCCCATGCTCGGAGACTTCGGTTGCATGGAACCCAAAGGCGCTGTCCGCGGGGTAAAATGGAGTGGCACTCCTTCATACATGGCACCGGAAATGATCCGTAGAGAGGAAGTCACTTGCGATGTCTGGGGCATCGGCATGGTAATCTGGTGTCTGATGCGTCGACAAGACGGTAACATCTTCGCCGACCAAAAAGGTAACCATCCCATTTACGTAAAAGGTGAATTCCGGAATCTCTACTCCTGTAGACTTGAACAAATGGTTGAGAAGTGCCTTCAAATCGATCCGAGAGACCGGATTTCTATCTTAGATCTACGTAACCAGACTGCTATCCTGCTGAACCAGTATCGAGAGAAGGTCTGGCCGGAGGGTCCCAAAGGTCCATCGGATACGAAGAGCTTTCCGAGTTGGCAGAAGGTCGTTTTTCCGGAACCGGATTATGAGTTTGAGTTTGAACCGCCCAGGAAACGGAAGGAGGCGTTTCGGGTTGAGGATAGAGGGGATATTAGGGCTGCGCAGGAGGCTTATCAGGCTGCGCAGGGGGCGAGACGGCAACAACTTGCTTCGTTTCAGGCTGGTCAGCAGAGTAGTGGAAGTAGTGAGGAGTTGGGAGTTGCTGCTCAAGGTGGTGTCAGTGAAGAACCTCAAGATCCTGGTCAAGGACAAGATGATGGTGCTCAAGCTGCTGGTCAAGGAGGAGGCGCTGCTCAGGGTCAGGACGATGCCGGTATTGATGACCTCATAGCTGCTTGGAATGCCTAGTCGGTTTGACCGATTAGCATTTGGATTCCAAACTGTTCGTATAGTTTTGGAAAGTAGAAGATCTTAGGGTAGTTAGAAGTTGATTCATGTACAGTACTAGGATATTGCTTTGGTTACGCTTCCCAGGGATGTAGGTACGCATACCTACTGTAGCCTAACCAAAGTATATCCTGAAGTTCGACACTCCTAAAATAAAAGAGTGTACTTAAGTTAAAGGTATAACCAGACTAATATTCAGCAACATAAAACACATTATATCCCCTCCTACCGCCGAAACCTCAACAAAGGACCCTCATGATGACTAGTAAGATATTCCCAGAGCTGACACTCACCTTCTCTATCCCTACCCACACCCTCTCCCCATTTCCCTCCACCACCACTACCCCGCCCACTCCCCACCTTCTCAACTGCACAGAAATCAAACTACCAGACCGTCCTCGCCACTGTAATCAATATCTCCGTATATGCCATCGTTTGCGCAACACACTTCCGCGTTCCCAGGGAAAATGGATTAAATGCTGCCTTCATCTTTTCCAATCTTTCCTCTTCCACTTGCTTCTCATCTCCATCGTCCACTAGTGAAGAAGTCAACCACCTCCCAGGATCATACTTCCATGAGTCAGGGAAGATATTGGATAGATGGTGAATACTATACAATGAAGCGCCAATATCGACACCAGGTGGGATGAATTCGGAATCGATGGTTATACCACCGGAACAGACTTCTCGCTATAGGGCTGTGCCGACCGGAGGGAAGACCCGCGTGGATTCATCAATGCATGTGCGGAGGTAGTGGCAGCTTGATAGAGTGGCGCCGGTGTGGATTTCGTGGGGAGAGGTGAAGGTGGTTCGGATTTCGGGTTGGAGGGTACGGAGGGTGTTTGGGTTGTGGGAAAGGTAGAAGAATGTTGAGGCGAGGGCTGTGGCTGTGGTATCGGAGCCTCTGAAGGGTTAATTGGAGTGGTTAGCTTATTGCGGGCTTAGTTAGGAGGTGATGATGGATTAGGGATCAGTCAGGTAGATAGCCAGGATCAATTACCTGCGATGATGAAAAGCCGGCTTTCAGCCCACATATCCGAGACCGTAAAACCATTTTGATCCGTCGAATTAATAATAAAAGAGAAAAGATCATGACCTTTATGATCTTCCTCCGCTATCCGTCTCTCCACCAAACTCTTCATCAATTGTCCGAATTTCTCTCGCGTCCATGCCCCGCATTTGAATAGGCTTTCGACTTTCAAATCTTTGAGTCGTGGGTACTGGGCGTAGGCGCCTGAGACTAGGCTTGCGGCTTTGATGGCATCGATGATGTAGCGGTTTGTGGACGAGGTTTGCATTTCGAAGGACCAGCCAAAGCCAAATTCGCCCATTATGTCGAGAGTGAGGTGTTTCGCTTGGGTTGACATGTCGAGAGCGGTTGACCATTCTTTGGTTTCTTCATCTTGATTACTCGAGGTTTCACAGTGTTTGGTGATCTGTTCGATGAAGATATCTATATTTTTTATCATAGTGGGCTCGAATGCGCGGATTGCTTGCTCAGAGAAGGCTTGGCTGACTACTTTACGTTTGCTACGGTGGAGAGCTTTGTCGATGCAGGTGTGGGTGTTGTAGGCACCTGGGGCGGGGAGCATGGTTTTGTTGCCCTTTGATTTTTGGACGTGGCCTTTACGGTAGATTTCTATTTCCCATCATTATCATAGACATTTGAATTATGGCAAGGGAAAGGTGGGAGTGTGTTTCGAGCGGGTTACTTGCCGTGTAATGCAGTGACTGAATTTACTAACAATTTGTTCGGTCCCATGCGAACCTTTGGGCCTGGGATTGTTAGCTTGTCCACTGGAAGAAGGCATTTAAGTATACGAACCGTACTTTTCATGACATTGGAGGATCTTGATGTGTAGCTGGCCGCGTAGACTGTGGTATGCTGGATATAGATCCGTCACCTTTGCAAGCCATGGTCCGGGGTATTTAGATAAAAGGTGGAATTTTAGTCGATAGATGATGATAATGATAGACTAGCATAGTTAACATCCAGTTGAAGGCTTCTTGGGGGTACTGACCCTCAATAGTAGAGTTCCGATGAGGATAGCAATGGCCGTGGTGATATTGGAAAAGTTCTCAAGGTCTGCCATGTTAACTTGATAGGGTGAAAAATGTCGCGTACTCCAGAACCGTGCCGGCCATGTCAATGGATTGAAGTAAGTCCCATGTACATGGGTAGTGGGCACGTAGGAAAGCGAAGAGCCGTTGAACGGAGTTTAGAGACTCCTGCCACACAGCGTCGGGAATAAAGGCATCAGGTGCCCTTGGATCAATGTGCATGAAACCCGGTCCAAGGTTGCCTTGTCACTGAAATCAGGCGAACCAAACGTGTAGACTTAATTACGGCGTAGACTTGTGCACTACATGAAGATAAGCTATAACCTTGCAATAAACTCTCGACTTACAACGCCAAGGTCGGTATTGTCGTACGCATGATCCGGACTGGTTTTGAACCGATCGATATGATGTGTTGGTTCGTTGATTGGTCGGTTGATTGGGTCGCCGTTTGCGGTATTCAAGAGACCACAACGTGTATCCATCCGATCCTGAACACGAAAGCTGTATACCTACATGTCCCCATCAAAGAATCGCAATCCCATTCACAGGCGATGCAACACCCCCATCCCGCCAACAACCACTCATGTAACCAAAATTCCTCATTCTGCCACGGTCATGCCTCCAATGTCGGCATATCCCCCGCGAATGAAACCGCCCCATTTTCCCACAGGAACTCCAGCATCTCTGCAGATTGCTCCAGCCCGATGGAAGGTGCGAAGTGGATTTGGGCTCGCGCGGTCACGGCCTCAGGGGAAAGCGTTTGGTACTCGGCTATGTAGCCGCTACGGATTAGGAGCACGTCGCCTGGCTGTATGTATACGTTTTGCGATGTGAGAACGGCTTTAAGCTCAGCAGCTGTTATAGATGTCGTTTCTAAGGTTGGGCGGGAGAGACTCTGCTTTTGGGCCCAGCGTCCGTAGTCGAGGACACCTCGGGTTGCAATCCCACCGTTTTGGTTCCAGACTGAGGAGCTATTAGATGGTGTCTCTCACTATACCTCGTGCATGTTGTTGCACTCACCATGTATGCCGATTCGTGAGCCGGTGAGAATCTCCTCTTGTGTGCACCCGTTGTAGTAGAGTTTTATATCCTGGTAGCCTTGGACTAGGTCGGCCAAGACGAAACACGTTATAATTCGCATTTCAGTTTAGAAGATTGGATTACCAAAATGTCGGAACCCATCCCACTGAGTCGAAGATTGAGGGTTGAAGGCAAGAGTGTCATCGTTGACGGCCCAATCGCTTCGAAGTTGCTTCACATCGTGTTGGAGCGGAGTTCGTCCGAATGAAGGCTGCTTGAAAAAATCAAGTGGCAGATCGACGCAGATTCGGGTTCCGTGGATTATTTCTTGTGTCGCGGCGAGGGTGATGGATGGGGTTATGTAGTTCAACAGTCCTAGTTCGTCTTCCTTGCCGAATAGGCCCCAAGCATTTCCTCTAGGGCCATTCTTATCAAGAGGGAGGTCGGAAAATTTGGGCTTTTGGGGGAGTACTTGCTGAGGGGACATGATTATTTTTAGTTGATTAGATGGGGAGTTAGAGGAAAAGGGGAGTGCAGAGATGGTGGAGTAAGGATTTGAAGAATGGAGGGCTGGAAGATATACATGCTCTTGTATCGATTTCTAACTGAATCCATTATCCTAGCTATACGTTGCATACGCCATAGTTGCTCATGCGTGCTTATACAAGACAGAATCTAAAGGTGTCGTTCATCGCAAAGACCCCTTGCTAAGCCTAATCCGGAAGTCGGCACTATACCTATATAGGTATGGTATGCACGGGATGAATGTATAAAGTAGCGTATTCCCTTCAACTATATAGTAGAGCTTAATTTACTAAACTAAAGGGCGTATCTTCCCTCCAAGGTATATAGCAGAGCTTAGCACTCTGTGCTGTCTTTCGGGTATAGAACAGAGGAGGTCTTGCATCGATTAAAATGAGTTCCTTCGTAAAAGGTGCGGATTTAACAGCTAATCGTATCGAAAAGGTCCTTCAAATCTGATTTTATAGCATCTTTAAATAACAAGTCAATCTCTGAAGGACTGATATCATGCTTTGGGAGTGCGGCATAGGTGTTAGTTTGGCTCGTGTGATATTCTGGCTTTACAATACATTGCACTAAGGCATATGAAAGTTGAGCCTGCCTTCTAATACGATCATTTTTAAATTGCTTATAACTGGGCCTTAGAATCAGGTCCCGTCCAAACTTTCCGTTCCGACTGCTTCCGTCGCATGCGCTTTATCATCGTCTTAAAGTCCAGGCCAGATCCGTCAGGTGGTTGCAATGAGCTTTCTAGGCCCGTGAGGTTCGGATCGTCTGCAGAATACGTAACCTTTCGACTTTTCAGATCTTTTGGGTTCTGTACGCAAGCACTACAGAACCGTGCCATCTCCCTGAGGCAATTCTTGGACTGCGGAAGTTTAGGATAGAGGATTGGAAATACGTGCGTCAACCGTTGATAGTGATGATATTCGACAGTTACACCGTCATTTTCTGCTCGTTGGGCTACAGAGAGGCCTTCATATCCTAAATACTCCTCGCCGTACGCGAAAAACATAGGTGGCAATGATTCCCATGACACCCCTGCAACTGGACTGACCAGTGGGTGGCATAAGAGCGAAGTGTGGCAGTACATATCTCCTCGAGGGGGATCGGATGGCCATAGAGGACAGGTTTGCATTTGATCGCTAAGAGCCGGAGGCGATGGAAGCAGAAAATCGAATTTGCTATTCAAGTCATTGAATGGGCTGCTTAGGTTAGAACTTTCATGTAAGTGGAAATGGAGTGCCATACAATGAAATAGTCAGATCTAAATGGCAGCCAACGCTTGCGAAGCCAGCAGGGAATGGCACATCAACTTCCTCTTCGAAGTATTTGAGCTTTCCTCCGTGGCGCTGGTGAATATCCTTTATTAGAAGGAGAAGTGATAGCAGAAGGTTCCCACCAGCGCTATCTGAAGCAAAGACAACATCTTCAGGACGGCTTGCTTGATGAAAGCAAGATGATCGAGGGTATAACAATGAAAGATAGGCTAGAAGGACGTCAATAAGTGCGGCAGGGAAGGTATTTTGCGGACACAGTCTATGGTCGAGCACCATACATCGACCTTGGGTTAATCGTGCCAATTGCGTCGTAACTCCGCGACTGCCTGCGGGGCTCCCGGTACTATAGGAAGTTTCAGTCGACGTCGACGGCTTATATGCCCTATCTTACTAGTAGAATCCACCATGAGCATAGAAGATGACAAGGTTATTTCCTGAATCTGCAACCAATCGATCGTACTTGTCCTTCTCACTGATGTCTGGCTCGCGCTCAGAAGGTAGGACTCCGGGACGATATCCAGACCATTGGACTTTGACGTTTTCTAGGGTGGGTATCACGACTTGTTCGGAGCCATCGCCCAAGTTTCGGATCGATTGTAGAACAACGTTCAAGATATGGTTGTCCGGGGGAGCCGGTAGGTCCGTCCTGCTGACCCAAGCAGAACCTCGGGCGGGAAAATCGACCGCAGATTTGGCTTGTTGTGCAGAGACTGATTCGTAGTAACGGGGAGCCCTCTTCTCCATAAACTCATCCTTGAGCTGGAGCAGTTGTCGCTCGGCATCGGACAGACTGGATACCATGGTGGAGCTACAAGGTGGGTAGATGAATGGGGAGCGAGATGTCGAGAACTAACATCTACAGAGGCGCAGGTCGCATTATTAGCCGGCTTACAGTTACACAGTACCAGCGCCGTGGAAGACAGCAGTCGTCCAATAGCGCTTTGTCCTTGGGTCGCACAAGGTCAGTCACCCTTTCAATACGCATCACCAAGGTTTCCCTATTCATCTACCGAGGCACTACTACATTCACGCAAATGCACGCATCGCCAACCCATCTACGTCACGTACCCAGCACTTCCTCCGAGTGTGATCCTACTGTCTCATTCTCGTCGTCGGCGGAGGCGATGGTCCTCCCCTGTATTTCATCCTTCGCTTTTGTGTCTCCAACGATGGATCTTCTACCTTCACCCATTGGCATTGCGTGAATGACTCTCACAGTGAAGCCAAAAACCAACAATTTCTTTCATAATAATGTTTTCCAAGAAGTGGTCTAATAGCCGCAGTCGCTTCCTCACCATAATAAAAAGGCATCCGTCTGCTCTCGTTAGCTGTGCCCCGAACCGCTTTTTTGCGCCACTGAACACTCACGGAAAGAGATGGTGAACGACATGATATTCGGCAACATTGTGCATCAGATACTTCCCACACCATCCGAGACTTCGATCCGCCGTTGCCGTTGCCCCCTTGATGAATGCCCAAGCCTCATTTTCGTACTTAGGGACGTTTGGATGGGTATGGTGGAGGTAAGTAATGGCCACGATCCAATGATTCACCCATAGGTAGGGTTGAAAGTAGAGCAGACCAACCATCTGCCACCCAACCACTCGACTCGCTTGCCAAAGTCCGTATGCTACAACACTAATACCAATATCCGAGAGTAACAGCGGGTGCTCCTCTTCGGGCCGGAATAGCGAACTAGAAGGCAGGAAATGGCTATTTCCCATTATCTTTGTTGACCTGCGTCTCACCAGACTACCCTCTGCGGCTGTAATATTAGTTAACAAATACCATGGCCATCCCATCAATTGTTGGAGCAGAATACGAAGGAGCGTATACAATGGTGCATCTTCGAATAGCTCGTTCGACTTGCTGAATCTGAAAAGTAGACTAGACGTGTATTCTTCATGGGTAGGAGGTACGTAGTTGGGTTCTTTGGACAGGTTGTTGGCGTATATATGATGTCTTCGGTGAGTCGATCGCCATGAAAAGTATGGTGTGATTAAGATGGAATGGAAAAAGAAACCAGCAGAATGATTCAATACCTCCGATGGTGAAAATACTAAATGTCCACATTCGTGGCCGAGTACCTAGTTATCAGTCAGTGTACCATTATGGCAGGATCCTAACTAATGAAGCGCTCCTTACCCATATACCGGTCAAGATCAGGCCTTCAAGATATCCATAGGCAATCCAAGCCATCGTTCGTAGCCATATGCTTTCAATCATGGGGATATAAGAGTATTCAAGCGCCGTGACGCTCGTAGCCAGAGCTAAGTCGCGTACGATGTACCAAAATGCCTATTGATAGAGAGGCTTAAAGTAATAGGAAGGTATAGCATCCTTGAGTCTCTTTAGGGTTATATCGTCGACGATATCCTGAATATTTCTTTAGAAGTTATTTTTTATTGCTAGGGAGTAGGGAAGAGGTATTATATCTGACTCGGTAAGCTCTGAAGACGGCTCTGATAGCTAATCATTATGCTGAAGTGCTGTGGAATGCAGCTCAAGAACGGTAGTTTGGTGTCTTGTCACTGAACGAATACATTTTATCACCTGATCGTATGAACGCGCGCATATATATGCCGAGAGTGATGCGAGCAGTATGTAAATAGAACATCGGTTCCCGATCACCCAATCGAATCTCGACTATGCACGCCTTATATATTACTAAGGTTCAACAGCGGGATTGGCTAAAGAAATAACCAACCTGCAACCTATCATTGCAATTCACCAGTGTCTATCTTTAGACTAGTTTACCGCTAAGAACCCCAAGTAGGTGGTCTCGTTGCACAACTGCTAGCCCCTGTCTCTACTGCATATGATTTATGTTGTACAAGCTTGAACAAGTCCTTCATCCTGCAGAACGACAATCTCGGAAGGCTGACATTGGACATTGGCTTTGCCTTGTCACTGGCTGGATATCCTCTCCTGTGCCTCATAATGAATTGCTTTTGCTTTGGCTCACTACCAGCGCTGATCTTATGCCCAAACTCGTTCAACACGGTTCCAATTGACAACATCCGACCCAGCCTTGTGCCATGAGATCCTGGTGGCTATGCAAGCCCGTTATTGGTTTTGCCGTTGATTTTACACAACGCATTGCCTTTGTGCCACGGATGACATCAATCAGCCGAATATATAATGCGATCCTCCCACTCACATCACGTTTTGAGAAATTCGCTAATGCCTGCTTTCAATTGAGCGTAACCGAAATTCCAAAAGCAATGTCACCATCAACATCTCCCTCGACAAACTTCCTTCTGGGTTATTTACAGGAGACAATTGGATATCATTTGATCCATACGGTAATTGTGTTTATTATAGTGGAGACGGTATTTATACTCCTTCGAGCATTTTCGCGCAGGTGCCAGAAGGGGCCATTCTTGTGGGCTGATATCCTTGTGCCACTTGCTCTGCTTTTTAACCTCGCCCTATGTGCTTTGAGTATAGACAAGTCCAGACCCCACAGAACATATGCACACCAAGTACTGACATTTTGTTTAGAGGCAGTTAAGCATGGAGATGCTAGGAGACATACCGATGTGATAAAGGCCACACATCCCGAGATAATCCCACGATTCTTCAAGATCATATACATCTCAATCCCAGTAATATACTACCCAGCAGCCGCTCTCCCAAAACTAGCTATCCTTGATATTTACCTCAACATTTTTCTCGAGCCATGGTCTATATGGGTCTCATATGCCACCGGCATTGTCATCATATTGAATGTCATTGTCAATATCCCCGTAACGATATGGCAGTGCTCGCCCATTGACTTTCTATGGTACCCCTCTCCTAATGGACATTGTCATTAGCATTTCAGCTCATTTCCTGTATGTCGGATTACCTAATATAGTAACCAATGTCGTTATGTTGTTGTTACCAATCCCCATGATCTTGAAGCTACATTCATCCCGGAAGATGAAGGCTGGAGTAGCCATCGCTTTTCTGGCCGGGAGCAGGTAAGTCAAGGACCTATATCAGTGATCCTAAATACTGGCTTCGCACAATGGCCTCATAACATGCATCCTCCGCTTCGTCGGCTTCACACAATCATACGCGGATCCAGTCCGAGCCTCGGTCGGCCTTGTCGGCTGGACTATAATCGAGCTTGGCATGTATTTAGTCGCAGCCTGTCTGTTCAGCCTCAAACCATTAAACCATTGATCAAGTACATTATATATCAGAGCCCGCTCTCTTCGCTATTAAGCGGATCATGCTTCACTTCGACGTCGGATATGACGAACAGTTCAGCCCACAACCCGGCTACTGAGATTCCCTACCACCAATTTTCCGTCGGATATGGATATACTCATTCCTGGAGAGCATGGATACCATAACATTTACGTGTTGCACGATCATAAAGATGGGCTTGGGTGTAGTCCTCCTGCGAATGATTTTCATATAGAACACCAGTTTTCCACTGGTTCGACTCGGATTTAGGATTGATTACACTGACTTGGCATTAGTTTAGTTGCACTTTTTAGGGGTCTACTTTATATGCATACCTGTCTTAGTCTAATAACTTATATTTTCTTTGGGTTATTGAACTGAACCGAATACTCCTTATCTTAAAAGGGTATGGGCGTTTCGATATATAGAGTGTAGTTAACGCTCCTTATAGAAGTACATATTTCCTTAAAGACAGGATAAAAGGTGTAAATAGACTCATGACTCAGTACTATGAAACATATGGGTAGAACCGACGAATTACATGTGTGAGGCCGCATTCAATACCACTATTGCACGAACCCGAATAATAAGGGCATCGGGCCTATTCCATATGTATACAATTGTATTCCTTGGCATAGAGCACACCACACCAGTCCCATTTGCTAGCCAGGGAAATTATTGCAGGCGTTTATTCTTGTGTGGTATTCTGATCAACCGCATGATGCAATTGATTACCGTGGTCTCGTCGTCTTCCGCTTTCACTCTTTCGCCCCCACCAGCGCCTTTTGGAGGTTTGACTTATCATTGCCTACGGGTTAAAAACAAATCATGTGCACTGAAGAAGGAGTTTGTGAAATATCACGGCCGGAAGGTTACAAGTCTTGCTTCCACACATTATAGGAAGATTCTAGTCTACTCTAGAAAGGCCAAGACCATATTGTCACAACCCCATGATGTCTAGAGAAAGCCAACACACAAAAGATATGGAACTACAGGCCAATAATTAATCTTCAGAAAGAGAATCGAATGCATCTCAAGAACACCCTCCAAGTATAAGATTCGTAAGGAGCTACGTCACTGGACTCCGACTGCACGTAATAACTTTCAGGCTAGTACATCATCCAAAGATCTTTGGAACTATCCGGCTAGCATATTCAAGCATTCTTCTCGCTATATTAATAGTCAATATCGAAGTATCAATCGTAAGCACATCGCTACAACCTATCTCGAACTTTCTACGAGGCTTTATTGCCAGAGGCTGGGTAATCACTGGCTACTTAGTAACGTATACAAGTTAGGAACCCCTTTCCATTACCTAAGGTAGCCACATATAAAAGAAATACCTACAACCTCTCAGGCTTGTTGATAATATCAGCGAAACTGAGTGATATACTAACTCGACGACTAACCTACCTACTCTCCGAAGGCTTCTTCGGGATCTTCTGTGCTGGTTGTGCAGCCACACAGAACATCATTCAACTGTGCGTCTTTCATAGACCTCCAATAGCTCTTGATATTAACACTAAGTATCAAACAGTATCGTTTGTCGTGCCTTCCAGGGCGTTGGTACGGCCGGTCGTGCTGTTCTCTCTGTCCTCATTCTCTATGAAATGGTTCCGCCCAAACGCTATCCTCTCTATGGTGTCCTGATATCCACGACCACTGCCATAGGAAGCCTAACTGGCCCTAAAATTGGTGGAATACTAAGTGAGAGAGCTTCGTGGAGATGGGTATTCGGTGTGAGGTATGATAACAATGTTTTTCATTACATGTACACGTAAGTGATAAGAATTGACGCAACTACGGTGCTCTACCAATATTCGTAGCAACCATTCTCTCCTACATAACCATGCCTAAAAGCTTCCCATACGAGAATACACCACGCCAATCTCCCATGCATGGAATAAGGTGGCGACGCTTTCTCGCATCTATGAAGCGGCTAGACATGATCGGATGTTTCCTCCTACTTTCTGGCTCCATACTACTCGTAACTGCTCTCCTAGAGAGCGGAGATCGATTCTCCTGGTCCAGTGCCACCGCCATCGTCCTTCTTATAATTTCCATCCTTCTCCTTATCACGTTCCTAGCTATAGAACGATACGTCACATCACGCTAGACCCCAGAACCGATTTTCCATGGCGGTTCCTATATAACCGGGTCTGGATGGGTGTACTCTTGTAAGATGGATCATCGATCATTCGAAGGCTAAGCTAATATGAATCAGATGCTCCCTCTTATGCGCAGTACCTTACAACCTCCTAATGATCGAGCTCCCCCAACGATCCCAGATCCTTCATGGATACAGCCCGTTCCAAGCCGGGCTACGGCTCATTCCATTCAACTCCATGATCTCCTTCGGAGGAATCGTAATCAGTATCGTAGCGGCGAAATCACCCATCCCTCCCGTCTACCTCTTAGCCATGAGTTCGACCATCCAACTCGCGGGCACTGTTCCCCTAGCCTACATACCAGCACAACGCCGCATTCCGGCGCAACAATACGGGTTCGAGATCATGGTGGGTCTGGGCGTGGGCATGATGTTTGGGCTAACGGTATTATTACCACCACATACCGTTGATATCAAAGATCTCGGTGAGTGGGTGCAACATCCTTCATTATCATCATTCCCATCCAACCCAACAACCCCACACTAACACAAAAGCCCCTTGCCCCAAATAGCAACTGCAACAGGCGCTCTCCTCCGATTCCGCGTATTTGGTGGCTGTCTAGGCGTCGCAATAGATACCAGCATCCTAAATAACCACCTCCGAACCGAACTGCGGCATGTCTTCGCTCCGCATGATTTAGACATCTTTCTCCAATCCCCAGAGTATGTTATTCGGGATATTGAGCCGCAGCTCAGGGACAGGGTTCTAAAGGCTTTCAAAGAAGCTTATGATATTCAGGTTTTGGCTTTAGTAGCGTTTGGTGTGGTGCAAGTGCTAGCTGTGGGATTGATTGGGAGAAAGGGAAAGCAAGTGATGGTTAGGAAGGGGGACTAGAGATCTTTTCTTGGTGTGGATGGTGTTGTACAGTTCTACTAGTAGGTTACCTTTTCACACTTGAGCAAAGGGAATCGCAGATTTGAAGTTTGCTTCTTGTTACCGGAGGGAAATGTACTCTGTATACTCAAGACGGTTGTTCTATAACGATATATCTATAACACATCCCCAATATTGGACCATTTAGAATCTAATCGGAGTGATTGGTAGAGTCCCCATTGGTTTAAACACATTTATAAATATATACTCGAATAACAAGTCAATTCAAATAAACAACAATTACCCTAAATTTAGATAACTTGTTATCCCTTATGAGGCTCTACATGTTATCTATCTTAGTGTACAGGGTGGTACCATAGGGAAGATATATAGCAAAGCTGAAAGCTCTTCAGCTTAAAGGGGTTAAACGTATAACCAGACTTATGTCCTAGTACTATACATACTATGTCTGAACAATTGCCGTTTTAGTAATAGATTCTATTGATATCATCTCAATTCTTGAACGTTGATTCTTAGAGCAACCGAGGTATACTGTGACTCGTCAATGCTGTATCATGGAATAGAACACTCATAAAATTGAGCGCTCTAGCAAAGGATATACGATACCCAGAAGCACATACCAGAAACTAGGCGCAAATCGGGTTGACCTTGCCGTGAAGGTGGATTCCGCTGTGATGGAAATCAGTTCACTGCTAATTAAAGTGGATAAGACGGATACTGTAATTACATCAAGAATTTTCGAGATAACATGCCTTTGAACGCAACTTAGCTTCATTCCTGGGACCAAATTCCATCCATTATATATTTTCCACGTTCTTAATCCTTTCACATACGACCAGAGGTGCAGGAGAGCTGCGGGTCCCGTCCGCTCCCCGATACATAAGCCTGTAACCGGTAGACTAGTAGTCAGGTGGGTGACCACTGGCGAATCCCTACTGTTGTATGTTTTTATCTTCTTTTTGGTGTTTTTTTTTCTTAGTAGGTGGGTTGGCCGCGAGTCATGAGATGAGTGACCTTTGGCGAGTTTGTTGAGGGGAATAGGGTAAAACTAACTTACAAGCGACGAAGATATATGTACGTTAATTGTATATTCATTTCTCCTGGGTAAAGTTACTTTTTATTTCTTTTGTTTATGTGGGAGAGAGATGAGTGTAAGACGCAAATATGTCGAACGAAGGGTACGAACATTATGACTTCTAAAGGATACTAGGTATAAATACTATCAAAATATAGATAAAAGTCCGAGGAAAAACAAAGGAAAATAATAAAATTATTAGATATTATATTATATTTTACGTCAAGTATTAATGTACTTGCCCCATGCATGTCGCTGCACCAAGATCAATCACTGAAAGTTAACCACACAAAAGCCACCCCGCCAATTAATGAATCCCATGTATTCTCATAATACCACTATCATGCATTAAACTATCACAATTTTATCGACTATAAAATTGTTAATATATCTCGAACTCAACTCATAAGGTCAGAACCGGTGAACGTACTAACCTAATTCAGGCAAGGCAGTTTCCCTTTAAGGTAAATTCAGTACTAACACAATCCACGGATCTCCTCCCCAGCACTACCCCAAGAATGACGTACAGATTAGCAAGAATACAATAGATCGGCTTTGGACAATCGACCTTAACCCACGACCTAGATTCTTAGCGTCGAATGAGTCATGTTGAGCCAAACTCACTCAACTCTTAGCTCCAACCCTTTATGGCTAACAAAATCACATGTTTTCCTCCATTCCAATGGTATATATATTCCATAGAAACGACCTATTACAGAAAATTACATTGCAACTTTCCAAAACCAACTTCAAATTTCAAATTTCTCCACTCTAACAATGACATCACCAAAGCCCTCAAATCACGCACTCATCTTCGGCGCATCCGGCCTCGCCGGTTGGGCCATAGTCAATGAAGCGCTTCATGGATACCCAGAACCAGGAGCATTCTCAAAAGTTACGGCGCTTGCCAATCGACCGCTTGGTCTATCGGTGTCGCATTGGCCGGAGCCATCGGATGGTCGACCGGAGCTTCAGTTGGTATCTGGTGTAGACTTGACCTGTGGAACGACCGAGGAGTTTGCACAAAGTTTGAAAGGAAAGGTTGACGGCATTGAGGGAGTAACACATGTTTATTATTTTGGTAAGTTGATGGAAGATTACCGAGATGCGTTAGAGCTAATGGGTATAGCGTATAAACAGGAGGATGATGCAGTGGCCGAGATAAAGTTGAATATATCGATGCTTGAGAGGGCGGTCGGGGCGTTGAATATCTTATGCCCGAATCTGTCTTTTGTTGTATTCCCTGGTGGAGCGAAGGTAATGATTGAGCTTAATGAATCACTTCTCAGTGGCCTCCGGAGAGCTGACAGTTCCCTAGGGTTACGGTATCCACCTTCCTACCCGACCTTTCAAAGCACCATTTGACGAATCGATGCTTGCTACACCCGAAATACAAAAATCAACCTGGTACCAGGATTTCCGTGACATACTGACTCGTGGGAGCGCCAATCGCACCTGGAAATGGGCTGAAGTCATCCCTGATGCCATTATTGGGTGGGCACCCAGTGGTAGTACGTTCAATTTGACAGCACACTGGGCTCTCTACTTAGCCCTGTTCGTGCGTGTTGAAGGCAAGGGAGCATCCGTTCCGTATCCAGGATCTAAGGATGGCTATCACTCCTTGTTCAACGAAGCCTCGTCTAGCATGCTTGCCCGATTTTCAATCTGGTTGTCGTTACATCCAGAGAAATCTGCAGCCGAATCTTTCAACATAGCTGACCAGGCCAAAGCAGAACCCATGTCAACGAGATGGTTGAAGTTGACGGAGTATTTCGGCTTGAAAGGTGTAGAGCCTAAGGAAGATGAAAAGGTGTTGTTGCCAGGGGAGTATGTTAAGAAACATGCAAATGTGCTGGATGATATAGGTATGAAAGGAAGCCAGGTGTGGAAAGGAGAGTTCCTTGACACGTATGGATATTATCTAAATTTTGATCGACAATTTGCCCTGGATAAGGCAAGAAGTGCTGGGTTTGCAGATGAAAAGGATCCAAATCAGAGTTGGGTCGAAGCATTTGAGAGGTATAGAGAAAGCGGGATGATACCCCTTTAAGCACTTATTTTCTTGCTAGACACATACAGTACTCGTACATAAATTAGTTTAATCATACCATTTGGGCTACAAACCAGGGTGCATACCCATGATAGCCTACGGGGGTATTTCCTTCGAGGTATTAAATAGAACCTAACTCCCCCTCTCTTGAAATGATATATTCTCTTTAAAGTATGAGTAACGCCTAATATACCTCATCTTAAGATGGTATTCTCTTTTTGGTTTTAAAAGTGTAACTAGGCTTATGCCCGAGTACTGTAGGCTGTCATGCCATAGATTGGTGTGTCGTTTCAATATAGAAAGGCAACATTGCTCTTGAGTGGTTGATTGCTAATCCTAGTTGCATTGTCTTAAACGAGGCTCGACCTGGGCTATTATGAACAGGAGGTTCAAGATCGCAAGCATATCCCTGGGATCGAGAATACGTAATCCTTGGCATGTTCACGCTGACCTCTCACATCCCATATCCCATTGATCCATGATTTAGTTGTGAGGTGCTGACAAATGTCCTCTCGAGTTGGCGACGTGAATTCGACTTCCATAGAAACGAATTTTTCCATCAGACGATCTTTGTAACCATTATCCCAGCTTGTAAACGCCCATGATGCTATGTTGGGATTTCTCCAACCTTGAGGCGGTGCAATGAATATTGCAGAGAGTGATTTGTCTGGTATTGGACCATGGAGCCATGCCATACGAAGCTGTCGGCCTTCTCGAAATGCTTGTACAAGGGCCAATATCATTTTGACAATGAAGTATTGGTGACGGGCCTCGAGTGTTGAACACCGTGCCATTGTGGCATATTCTTCAATAAACTCAACCAAAGGCGCACAAAGTTCGCCGTAACTAGACGACAACCGCTTAAGCAATAGCTCAATAACTTCATCCGCGAGATCGTCATCTGGAAGAGTACAAGACTCTTCTGGGGTTAACCTGAGATGGTTGCTGACTGGAAGGAGTTCATATAACCACCCCTGAGCTTCGACCCCTTGGGGAGTAATCCGTTTTACTTTGAGCCGACAATGGTTTATGAAAGATTGTTGATAAGTAAAATCTGGTATGTCGAATTTGAATTCGAAATTTTTCAAATAATCGCAGAGTGTATACTTCAACGCGTCCTTCGGACTGACGTCGAAATCGTTACGAAGAATCTCTCCGCCGAGCAAGAGCAGTGCAAAGATGCATGTGCTTAAATTGTACTTTCCCGATGATTTTAGTTTCCTTGTGTTTAGGATATTGGAGAATCCGGTGGTATTTCTCGTTATGGCAATACGATCCTCTTCGTATTCTATTTCACGGTTGCTGATATCGTCTATGATACTTCGTGTGGTACTTGGGTATAGGTATTCAAAAAGACCTTTTCTACTGTTGAGTGATCGAGTCGAGGCATAACCATCCCGAAGTGTAGTCCAATCATTTGGGTTGACGCATCTGTCAGGACCCCAATCAGCATTTTCCATGTGGGGAGTTGTTCTGTTCGAGATATTGTATTGTTTGAGTTTGCCTAAAATATAAGAAACTCCCGGCATGAATTTGTCTCCACAAGCTTCGCAGAAGAGAGTTGTAGCCTGTCGGAAAAGAGCCGAGCGGATTTGAAGCTCGTCATCAACGTTACCAAATATATTAAGAGTTCCCTTCCAAAGTCCTTTTCCGTGAGGTATAGAAAGTACCATCCCCCATGAAGCACAGTGATCTTCCTGGAATATCCACGCCCTGTTCCATCTGCCATCAGACAAGATTTTGTGTATCAACTGAAGTTGTCCTGAGATATCCACATCATCCTTGAAGCGAGGTATACGGATGTTGTTTATGTCAGTGAAGTTAAAAATCTCCTGCGATAATAATGATGCCAGCTGTTTCACTTCGCACTGGCTTTCTATCCTAGTGGTGAGTAACCCAAGGGAAACAGTGCTCATGCCGTAGACGACGTCCATTATTTGTACACCTAGCTCTTTATCTTCAGGAGGATCACCTTCACGTTGGTATATACATTCCTTGTCGACCCAAAGATATTTTATGCCTCGATCCTGTGCAAATCTAATGGCTCGTTCAATGTAGGTGTCCGGGAATTGACTCTTATAAGGTTCCCCCTCTTCGGGTCGTTGAACGAGATAATTGAAAGATAACGAATGATCATCGGTACTCTGCGAGTGTTGGACCCATCTCCATGAGATAGCGATATACCGCCCTCTGTCATCATCCTCTCGCTTTGTCAGGGGTATAATGCAGGGTTCTAAGGCATTAGCCTGGAAAGATGCGTGGTCATCATCAAGCTTCCTCCTTTTTCTGGGGTTCCTCGATGAGGATTTCCGTCGATTGAGAGTTGGGACCTTGGATATATCTAAGAACCGAAGCTTTCGAACCCATTGCTCCGCATCGTCGCGCCGCATTTGGTGTTGCTGGATTTCTAGCAACTGTCGAGTAAACGCTAAAAAATCTCCATTATGAATCTCAGAAAGAGTCAGATGTAAATCGTTCTTCATTGGGTAGCGTACACAGGGGTATATTTTGATGGAGTTTCAATGACGATGAAGACGATGCATGTGAAGATATGAAGTCTCTTGGCTTGACGCGAGTACCGTTTCAGCTAGACTAGTCGCGCGTTCCCGTGACCTTATCTAGATTTAGACCAGTCTGACGACACCAGCCCTTCCGAGGTCTTGCCCTTGGCGGTGATAAGGCCGAAGGGCTCAAGGAACCTCATCGAACATGTTTCGCGCCCTGCTATGGAATATTTATTGCCTACTTTTCCCCACACCCCAGGCCGCATCCTCCTCCGCGCTTTATACTTTCGACATGGAATGCCTCCCAGATGAAATCCTGTTGAGCATTGTAAGCTGTAAGCTCCATCTGCAGTTCCGGAGTTAACTTCATAGCTAACCCCTCCATAGTTCTCGAGCCATCAGACCTTGTGAATCTCCAATATGTCTCCCGCGAGTTCCTCAAAATATCCCGAGATAACAACCTCTGGAAAACATTATGTTTCGAACACTCCAGGGCCGAGGTTCGACGCCGCCGTCAGGAACTATCCACTACCATGGACCCCCGTCTAGCTGAACTTGCGAGGGCCGTGGATAGCATTGCCGTACCGAATACAGTCTATGATGTCAATTCGCCCAGCGCAGAGATACAGGCACACCGAAATGCTGCTAAGAAGAAGGCTAGACTGCTTGCCAGTTGGGATCCCTCATACCCGGGCGAGAACGTCAACTTCTACCAAGACTTCATACAAAGGCATGCCCCGCATTCAATAAGCTGGTTTCAAAATGCGCGGCATGGACACAAGGAAGAGGATCTGCACCATGAAGCAACAGGAATGGGTATTCTGTTCGATGACAATGGGTTGGCGGATAAACTTGTCGCACCATTAGAAGACGGCAGTGTGAGTATCTGGGATGCCTCAGGTAACAATGGTTGTCAGGGTGCCATCATTGGCAGAAGTCAGATCGGGCTTCTTCCAAATAGAGGGCCAGACCTGGACATTGATACCAGACTCAATCAAAGTAAAGCTATAATGACCGAAACTGGTGCAGTAGAATGTGTCAGCATCGATAGCAGACAGAAGAAGGGGTTCTTTGCAGTGCAGAATGTCCTCAATGAAGTCGATTTGCATACTTTGCAAGTCGTTTCTAGGACGCCATATCCATTCCCAATAACAGCATTATCTGAGGCCAAACATCCAACTCCATTGACTGTCGGAACCAATTGGACTTTGCATTTACACGATACCAGAAAGCCACCGCCACGACCTCAATCCAATACTGTAACTACATGTGAGTTGATTGGAGGTCTTGCACCAATCAACGATTTCAATCGAATAGAAACAGGCGACTTTAGTGGGCATGTGTCACTTTCACAGCCAGGTGCTCTGTCTATTCTCCATGTACCGACAACACGCGATTGGGATGGCAACGGCGATATATGGGTTGGGGGACGATTCACTAGTTTCCTAAACTATGATCGACGCTTCTTTCCACGTCTTCGTGGAACTGTCCATTCCGGTGCGCGACTCTCCTGCTTGACCATGTTACCTCATCCATACGTTCCTCCTGAGCTTCGAATTCCTGGAGCATACCCTTCACCAAGCTTCCTTCAGGAAGCCAAATCCACCCCAGGCTATACGCTCATCGCGGCAGGAGAATACAAAGGCAAGGGTTCCTTAGAGCTCTATAGCCTATCTTCAGATCCAACTCGAGGCATTCTTTCTTCAAATAGTCGCGCCACACGGAATCAAAAGGCCTTCTACCATAACCGCCAAACAGCATCAAGCTCAAAATTGCTTTCAGTGGCACCTCATGGGACCCGTCTTGTCTTCTCTGACGGTGATGGGAACTTAAAATGGGTTGAGCGAGATGGATTTACACCGGTTCGCCAATTCAATATCAATGTTGGCGACGACAATGGAGCTGCTAGCACCAACTCTACCAGCAGTGATGAAATCGTTCAAAAGATTGTTCCAACTATCTCTCCAACCGCATCCTCCACCGGCACAGCCAACGTTCTGCTAGGTCAAGACAACCTCGTCATCTGGACTGGGGATGGTAAACTTGGGATAGTAGGCTTTGGACAATCTCCACTCTTCAACGTTGATGATTTAGACGAGCAAGCGCAAACTGCGCAGGAAGAGGAAATGAGAAAGAAGGAAAGAGAATACGGAGCGGAATTGAGGCGGGCACTTGAACGACAAGCAGCTGAGTTGAGATGGATGAGAGGATATGGTCTATAAGATTTTCTAATCCCAAGGACTCTTTGACAAAATTCTTTGTTCTTCAGTGCATCAATTTTATCTAGATATCCCTTTTAGCTGTCCATTCGCCCAAGCTTTCATCTCAATCCTCTTAATATCCACCCATCACCCGTAATTCCATCTTAATCACCACAAGCACCCTCCATCCCCTCATGCATATGCCACAAACAAGCACTAACCTCCAACCCAGCAAGCAGACCCCCCCCCTCCTTCGTCACCAAAACATCAACCAAAAACCCCTTCTCCAGTTCCCCAACAAACCTCTTCACCACCTTCATAGGCACCAAGACCGAAATCACATCAACAAGCAACTGTCTTAACCCCACTTTCCTCTCATCACCCCCACCCTCCTCTTCCAGATCTTGAACCATCTCAATCAATTCAACCGGGACCCCGCGTTCCTGAATGATCTTGTTGAGCACGCAAGTCACGATTTTATCCTTCAATTCATCGACACCACGAGAGTGCGCAAATTGGTAAAGTTTCCCTAGGATGTGGAATGAGAGGGGGATTCCATCACCCATATACTCTTCATGCTCAACATCCCAAATCTCGATTTTCTCGCCTAGGTCCCTATGATCGAATAAGATCTTCCACGGACTATCATTAGCATCCGTATCCCACAATCGACCACTATAAATCCAGTCTTTGAAAATAGCGAATATCGTTGGGGAGTCCTCGGGCAGGGAAACGTAACTCGTGGCATATGGGTCTGTGAATGTGGCGTAGAAGAAGGTGGAGTAGTAGCATAGGTGGCCGCGGTGGATGTGGTATTCGGGAGATGCGGGGCCTTCGCCTACGTGGAATGTAATTAGGGTGTCGAGGCTTTTGCTGTTGGGTGTTAATTTGGATCTTCGCTTGGAGGGGGAAGTGAAGGTGGCTTACTGTAGGATTTGGTGGGTGTTCGAAGGAGATGTACGTGGGTCTGTGAGGAGATCCCAGGGGGCGTGGTCGGAGGGAGCTTGGTCCTTGGGGATCATGGTTTTCAAGGTAAGTGCTTGTAGGTTAGCAATTAATCCCGAAGGCATTTTGATGTGATTGGTTTGATATGGGTGTTTTAATCAGTATGGAGGGGAAAGTCCGGGGTGTTTTATAGTGCGGTAGTACTTTAGAAGTGAATGTGTTCCAAGGGAATTTCGGCTAGAAATCGGATTGAAAATGAAAAAAAGAGTGAATGACTTGGACTTGAAAATTGTTTGCAGGATAAAATCTAGGGAAAACGTGGAAAAGCAAATTATTAGCAGCGCGCGCCGCAAGGTAGTGCTCATGTTCGTCGACATGTCGTTTGGTCCGGGATCAATTATGTGGAGAAGCATAACACATAGTATACTCTGGCACGATCTAATGCTTCCGTCGGAATCGTTCTCAATATGTTATCCTTGATTTTAAGTAGAAAGAATCCAATACTCACTCTATTCCTGCGGGAAAAGGACTGGCCAATGAAAATGCTGGTGTTAGTCAAGGTTCGATTTAGCTTTATAGAACTCAATGAAATTGGTGATGTCAATACACGATGTGGGCATCCGTCTTCCAGTATTTATGTACAATATTGATTTCTAAGTTCCACTAATCCCATGTTTGTTCCTCGCCGTCCTTTCGTGCCTAAAAGTCGTTAGCAACCGCTTCACCGGAAGTATAGCCATCTATTGTTAAGAAATACTTACTGATACAGCCTTCGGTCCACCTAATTCTTCAACCAAACCACCCGGATATGTCCTTGGTGTGCTGGCTTTGTCCGGATAGAATTGGTAGACTACACCGCAAAGGCCGAACACGGTCGCAACGAAAGTTCCCATCAATACGACTCCCCATCCTGGCTTGAAGTGGGTGTACTCCTCCGGGGAGAAAACACCGAGGATATCATTGTCCTCATGGACAGGCTCGCCGTAGTTTCGTCGATCCTGCTTGTCATCCCAAGGCGCATAGGGATCGCGGAATTGTCTCTTTATCGGGGGAGGGTTGGGGTATCCTCCATTCTATATCGGAGCGTCAGCTTAAATATAAACCCCGGAGAGTGCTCGAGGTATTTCTAACCATGTTGGGGTCGGTGATGTCGTTCAGGTCTGATACACAGCGAATCTGGCTGAGTCGGGGACGTGCGGAGGAGATAATGGCTCTGCTCAGCGGGCGAGCCGCGGCGGCGGACCTGGAAAACATTCTGCAGGGCGGTTAGAAGGCTGGTAAAATTGAATTGAAGGGGTTACGGTACTTTGCAATGGAGTGGGTGCCTCAATGCCTTGAAGCGTCGTGGGGGGACTGAGGTTCGTGATGCAAGGCAGCTCTGGTTGTCGACGAGAGGTGGTGGCGCCAAGGTGCTTAGCTACAATGGAAGCACGCCAACGCTGTTTCGGGCAGCATGGCAGAAGGGTCGCCACGCCAGCTCCCACGGTCACTCTTGGGCGTACTGGACGCCCGAACAAAGACAAAGCTGCACGCATGGGATACTTCTCGTCCAACCACTCTTCAGCCTATGTTTTATCGCACACAGGTCTTGACCGTTTGTGTCGGTCCTTCTGGTGCAACTCGGCTGGGCGGCGGGCGTTGTAGGCGGCCCCGGCTAGCCTCTGGGCGTGCATTGCCAGTTGCAACCCACTTAGTTTCTTACGGGCTCACAATACACATCACCCGCCAACGACACTTTTTTCCACATAACTCTCCACGCAGATGAGCGAGCCCATTTCTGACCCCATCACCCATACCCCCGGATTGCCCTCTATCTGGCGACCTTGCTTTCGGCACTATCGCTCATCATTTGATTGCGCAGCCGGTGGGTCGCTGCATTGAGCTTTCCTCCTCCCTGACTTTCGAATGATGAGCGCGAGTCCGGCCACGACCACGATCAAACGCGACAACAGCCTCAACCCGCCCGCCGATGCCTCACCTCCGCACCACGACGTGAATGATGATTCCGAGAACAACGCAACCTCCGAACCTCTCCCGATCAATACAACCGAGATAGACGACGAGGACAAGCAGGACGTGAAGACTGAAAATGACGATGATGGCATTAGCCACCGTCCGGTCAAGAGGCGCAAACTCGACGATCTCACGCGGTCCAGCTCCCGCGCAAGCTCCCCGCCTTGGAAGTCGGTCGGTGCTGAAGGGCCCACGACTGTCATAGTCGATGGGAAAAGAAAGTCGACAAGATTTATTCCTCCAGCAGCGCCGTCGCCTGAACCTCCCAAGCGAACAAAAAAAGGTGCTGCAACACCCAAGACTGCACACAAGGCTAACCAAAGGAATGGAGCTCGACAGAACGGGTCGCGTGCTGTATCCTCATCTGCATCTGCAACCAAGTCGAGGTTTGCTAAAAGTGACCTTCGGAGGACTGCGTCCTCGGCGTCGTTGAGATCGGGTACACCAAAGAATCCTCAGCTTTCCAAGAAGGTGAATGAGACTTACCATGCTTCGCCGAACGGGACAAATGGAAGCGCTCCGCCTGTCAAACGTGGACCTGGACGACCTCGAAAACGTCCGCCTACACCAGATTCGAATGAGACAACCCCCCTAGGCAGAAAGACGAGCGCTACATCGTATTTCCAAGATGAAACGACACCTATCAAAGCCTACCGCGATTCCTTTGAAGATGCACCTTCCTCAGGGCCTACACCTCGCATCAAACTCCTCCTACGCCGTCCCCACCCTACTATGCGTCACCCTCAACATGCCCCTCCTACAAAGCAATACGAAACATTCACAGAGTGGTTGGATAACGATGATCCTCTTGAAGGCGAAGATGCTCAGAGGTTGACACAGAGTGAGGTCGAGGAAGAGGTTGATCGTCGTCTGCGAATTGCTGAGGCTGCCGAACATGGTGTGTTAAGTCAGGCAAGAAGCAGCGTGTATCAGCCTGATCCAGCCGAGGAGCCTCCTCCGCAGTACGGACACTTTGACCATGTTGTTGCACACGTCATGAACTTTGGGAAGCTGCTGAAGGAAGAAAGGCTACGGCATCGACGACTAGCGAAACGTCTAGCTGTGGAAGCGGTAGAGAAATGGAAGGAGAAATTCAAGAGGAAGTCTCAAGAGGAAATAGAGCAAGAGGAGAAGGATCACGCAATGCTACGATACAAGCAATTGGTCAAGGATGTCAAGGATTCGTGGGCTCTTGTCAAGGTGGAAATCGATAAAGAGCGCTTGGCCAAGTGGGAAGAAGAGCAACTTCAACTTGGTCACAAAGCTATGGATAACATGTTCAACCAAGCACAGGAAATCCTTGGCAGGAATGCGTTCGAAACTTCCTCACTGGCCAATGACGACGACAGCGAAGAAGACACCAATGATGAGACCGGTGACGAGGCCGATGAAAGTGGTGATGAGAACATGTCATCATCTGGTTCTGAGAGTGAAGAAGAGGGTGTTGATGAAGATGCGAACCTTACGGCAGAGCAACTGCAAGCCAAGTATGGCCAACTACCAGACCTCCCTGCGGAAGAGGAAGGGGGGGAATCCGAGACAAGTGAACGGCCCAACACTTCAGAAATGGACATCGATGAAGATCGTACTCCCGGACCGACCCCAGACCCCGATCTCGAATACGAAGATAACGACGATTATGCTTCAGAAATGGACCTTGTTGCCGACCGAGAACCAGTTCCAACCGAACCAAGTCATGACGAACAATCATCTCCCATTCCCAAAACCAACGGGATTAACGGCGTTCATCCTGTACCAGACGATGAAGAAGACAGTGACGATCACGAGTCTATTGACCCTGCCATGGTAAAGTTGGAGGAAGTTGATGAAGCCTTAATGGACTCTGATGAAGACGAAGACGATGGATCTGGATCTGGAAGTGAGGCATGGTCCGATAGTGACGACGAAGAATCAGACGGAGAATCCGAGTCCGAGGAAGAAGCCGGTGGTGTTTGGGGGTTCCTCGCTCCAGATGAAATCAAGAAGATGAAAGATGCTGCCAAGGCTGCTTTGCCCGATACAGATGATAAGAGTCCTAAAGAAAATGGTGTTAACGGCACCAATGGCATCAATGCACATCAAGATCACTCTGAAGAGCAGGAAGAGGAGGCTGTTGTTTCGCGTGGTACAAACGAAATCACCGAAAAAACACAGCAAGCGGGTGAAAACCATCCTAACGGCACCGATCCTCAAGTTGAAGATGAGGTGACCACAAACGAAATGAACGTTGATCATGCTGAGGCGAACGATGAGGCTTCGTCCAAAAGAATGTCAGCTAGCAGATCTCGTCACACATCGTCTCCACCGAGGACACAAATACCTAGTTTGCTTCGAGGAACACTTCGAGAATACCAACACGATGGACTCGACTGGCTTGCTAACCTTTATGATGGAGAAACAAATGGCATCCTTGCTGATGAGATGGGCCTTGGCAAGACTATTCAAACCATCTCCCTTCTTGCATATTTGGCCGTGGAGCGTGAAGTATGGGGTCCTCATCTTGTTGTAGTTCCTACTAGTGTCATGTTGAACTGGGAAATGGAATTCAAGAAATGGTGCCCAGGCTTTAAGATTCTTACATACTATGGGACTATCGAGGAGCGACAGAAGAAACGTAGAGGATGGCTCAACGATGATTTGTACAACGTCGTTATCACATCGTATCAACTGATTCTTCAAGATGCGCCTGCATTCAAACGTCGCGGCTGGCATTACCTCATTCTCGATGAAGCTCACAACATCAAGAACTTCAAAACGCAACGATGGCAGACTTTGCTCAATTTCAGGACCGAAAGACGATTACTCCTCACGGGAACTCCCCTGCAGAATAATATCGATGAACTGTGGTCGCTCTTGTATTTCCTAATGCCAGCTGGATTCGCTGGCGAGGGGCGTATCGCAGGCTTGGAGGAGTTTACGATGGCGCTGAAAAAGCCCACCAACCAGATTCTTGAGCAAGGACGCCAACATCTCGACGCCGAAGCTCAGAAGGTTGTCAAGAAACTCCATGAGGTGTTACGACCATACCTGCTCCGGCGACTTAAGGCAGACGTTGAAAAACAGATGCCTGCCAAATATGAGCATGTCGTGTACTGCAGGCTATCAAAACGTCAGAGGCAGCTGTACGATGGTTTCATGGGTCGAGCGGATACCAAGGCCACACTTGCGTCTGGGAATTACATGTCCATTATCAATTGCCTAATGTCCCTTCGAAAAGTCTGCAACCATCCAGACTTGTTCGAAACTCGGCAGATTGTGACCTCCTTCGCAACCCAAAAGTCAGTTGTAGCCGATTTTGAGATTAAAGATCTTTTGATTCGAAAACGGTTGCAAGAGTCTGAAGACGAAAAGGTCAACTTGGACTTCCTCAATTTGTTGCTTGTGCGAAGAGAAAAGACAACGCTCCACCATGCTAAGAAGAGTCAACAAATTCGGGCCACAAGACCTCTTGAAGATCTCATCGAAAGACAAACCCGCCGTTTGGGTTCTGAGCCTCCGATTGACAAGTCGACTACTAATTCTGTCTTGGCATACATGGAACATCAAGCAGGAGTGTCTGTACTAAATCATCTCAAGACCTGTCTTCGTCGGACTCTCCAGCGCACCCAGTTCATGCCCGTATATGGTAAATCTCTGCTGGAAGCGGCTACCCTCAACCTCCACAAACCGCGATATCGAACGTATTGCAACGCTGTCGATGCCGACTACACGCACTGGGTACCATGGCAGCATCACACCTTCGACCGACCACTACCCCTTAGTTACACAGTAGAAGAACGCTTCTCAGCCCTCGAACCCATAATCCAAAAATTCAGTTGCGTGACACCAGCAGCTGTAACTAATGATCTTGCACCACTCTCCTTAACTTCTTCCGGCGTCGAGCTCATCCGCCGATCTCCGTACGCTCACAATCCTGACCCTTTCCATGAATCCCGCGTCCGCCTTTCTATTGCCTTCCCCGATAAACGTCTGCTTCAATACGACTGCGGCAAGCTGCAACGACTAGCCCTGCTACTTCGCGATCTCCAAGCTGGCGGTCATCGTGCCCTCATCTTCACGCAAATGACCAAAGTCCTCGACATCTTAGAGCAATTTCTCAATATCCATGGACACCGGTACTTACGTCTAGATGGTGCCACCAAGGTCGAACAACGCCAGATCCTCACCGACAGATTCAACACAGATCCTCGAATCCTATGTTTCATCCTCTCCTCGCGATCCGGTGGTCTGGGTATCAACTTGACAGGTGCAGACACAGTCATCTTCTACGACTTGGATTGGAACCCAGCAATGGACAAACAATGCCAAGACCGTTGCCACCGAATTGGTCAAACACGAGACGTGCACATCTACAAATTCGTCAGTGAATACACCATCGAAGCCAATATCCTACGCAAATCGAACCAGAAACGCCTCCTTGATGATGTGATTATCCAAAAGGGAGATTTCACAACGGATTACTTCAACAAGGTTACGTGGCGCGATGCATTTGACGAGGATGATGTCCCTGTTGATGAAGCGGGAGCCGCGATGGATAGAGTGCTAGGCGATGCTGCAGGCTTAGGCGATGTAATTCAGAGCGTTGAAGATCGTGAGGATGCTACAGCTGCAAAGGTTGCACAAAAGGAAATCGTCGACGAAATCGTTGTAGACGAAGAAGACTTCAAAGAAGCGCAATCAAGCAGTAACGCCACGCCTCGGGTACCCGGCTCTGAAGCCATATCTCGAGCTCGAAGCGAGACAACCAATGCGGATGCCCTTGGTTCAGGCGATAGACCTCACGTCGATGACTTCATGCTTCGAGTCTTCAGAGAGGAATTTGGAAACGAGCCGTGGAAGCCTCCGAGGGAGCGGGATAGGAAAGGTCGTAGGAAGGGGGTTGATGTGCATAGGGTTCGTGGGAGGAAGAGGCGGGTTTGATTGATTCTTTGGGTGTATTAGTAGATATGGGGGTTTATGCTTTTTTTATGGGGGAAGGTGTATTAGTAGTGCTATTACTTTAGTCGACGGGGGTTGATGGGTTAGGTGATACGATTGATAATTATTGCTTCTGTTGGTTGGATTGTTGAGGGTCTGCTGAGATGTGTGTGAAGTGCCATGTTACTGGGATGGACTTCATCATTCAAAAAGGGATATGGGGTTTAGGGTTTTAAGAGGAGGTCATCCCTCATGTATAATTAACTTTTTTCTTCAAGCTTCTTGTTTTTGATATAGAGAAAATTAAAATTTGTTAATTGCCATCGACGGTTTTTCAGAGAGGGCTGGGATATTTGTGGAGAATATTAGTTCAACAAGTTGGAGAAGAACGAAACACACTGGGCTGTTAGAGAAGATCAAGAAATATCACAAATCACTCAAACAACAAGAAAGGCAAAAAATATTCGTTCAAACACGAGCTGACATTGCAGCATCTCCATATTCAATTAAGCTATCTACGGAGAAGTTTGACAACAAGCCTGCAAAACGACAGCGTGCCTTGCCATTCCATGTCATAATCATCATCATGATCATCACAAGTAACCATTATACTCCACTAGGTCACGATCCCATCCCCACCCAACCCAATCCCTAGAATCAACCACTCTTACAACATCGAGAGGTGTTATTTCCTAGGGCTTGTCTGGGCGGTGTAGATGGAAGGGAATCGCGTATCGTGGAGTCCTTGACCAAAGAGGTGTGCGAGCAAAGTGAAGCAATTAGATCGGCCAGCGAAGGAAATTGACTGTCGCTTGCTGCTGCCCCCGGGGGTTTTTGCTACGCGCGAAATCTTGTCTTGTCTCTGGTCTCGAGTACCTTCTTTTCGAAATAATTTTCCTCCTCTTTTACGGGTTTGAAGCTTCAAATGAACGTAGGTATCATATCAATACAGGGTGGGTGTGAAAAAAAGACCAAGTGGTCATAATATAAACAAGAGAATTGAAAAGTAAATAGGACGAAACGGAAGTGTTGAGCTCAAAATCGTAAACACACACACTTGGGTTTGTCGGGGGGTTGCAAGGGGGTTGCAAGGGGGTTGCAAGAAGGCGCAAGACACAACATTTAGTTGCGGATGACGACACCCTGGCGGCGGGTCATGCGGGCCTGGTATTCCTCCTCGTCCTCAGATTCGCAGTCCTCCGAGTCGTCGGAGAAGCCGCAGCGGGCACCACCGCAGTCGAGCTTGACGCGGTCACCGGCACGGGTGATGCCGTAGCGTTCGCAGGTGCAGCAGCTGGAGCCGGAGGAAACGGAGCTGGGGCTGGAGCTGTTGGAAGAGCGAGAGGTGAGCGATGGGACGTCGGAGTCGGCATCGGAGTCGTAGTCGCTCTCGTCCTCGGAGTCGTCCATGGTGGTGCGGCTGAAGCGGGAGGTGAGGGCCTCAAGGGTGGCGGGCTCGTAGTTGCCGGTGATGATTTGGCGGGTCTGACCGGGCTTGACGGGCTTGGGGGCAACGATGCGGGATGGGGAGAGAGCGCGGCCCTTGACGATGTTCTGGGAGGAGCGGCGGGACTGGCGGGAGGTCTGCTCAGCGGCGCCAGCGGCCTTGGCGGGGACGTCGAGGATGTTGAGCTTGCGGCCGGTGGTGGGCTCGGTGGTGTGGTCACGGGCGGGGTCGTGGGAGACGTGGTAGCCGTCGATGATGTACTGCATCTTCCATTAGCCTTGATTCACCTTGCAAGGGGGGTGCGAGGAGCCCAAAACGTACGTAGTACCAGTATCGCTGACCCTGCTTCAAGGTAGCGCCCTGGAACCTAAAGGTACCGGTCCATCCACCAGTCTTCTTGGGGTCCTTGGAGAGCGGGAGTTGTCCGGAGTAGTTGTCCCAGGAACCGAGAAGGTGGACGGTCTTGCAGTTGGCGGAAGTGCGGAGAGTGAAGTTGAGCTGGATGGCGGCCATTTCGATGGATTTGATCTTTTCAATTAAGTTTGGATATTATGAAGTGAATGTTGGTCTCGTTGGCGAGTATTGATTAAGGATCGAAGCTCGAAAGATTATTCGAAAACTGCAAAGTATCGAGAGAATGAAGAATCGCGCAATTGCGTCAGAGAGAGAGGTTGTAATTGCGAAATTGAGCAAGGAGCTGAAAATTAGTTTTGGGGGTTGTAGACCGGCTACGAAGAATTGAATTAAGGTGTAAAAAGATGGAATTAATGGCACCAGGCCGAGAGAGAGGTAAAAAAAAAGAAGAGAGAAAAAGTAAAACGAATAGACAGCTCGAAAGTTCACAGGCTTGCTGAAGAGCTTCAAGAGGAGGGGGAGAGGGGGCCTATTTATCAAGATGGCCGCGAGTGGCCTCCCCTCACTTGAGTCGGGATCCAAGGCTGGCCGACCGGTGATTCCGGGCGTGCATTGCGCAGGCTGCACACTGTCAGTCTGGCTGCATGGGCAGTTCGTTAGCGGGTGGGCATGGGGGTGCGAGCGACGGGCGTTGAAGCTGGCTTGGATGGGGTCGATAGTGTTGTGGTAGAGCGCTTGATGGAGTCGCGAGAGTGGTCGACGCCCGCCCTGTCCTCCCAGCCAA
>AJFL01000853.1:0-13454 GCA_000467735.1 Rhytidhysteron rufulum CBS 306.38 | reverse complement strand
ACAAACTTTTGGTAGGCGCTTCTGTACATACATGCATGTCCAAATCCCATCATGATACCAATACAGCCTACAACACTCTCCCATCTTCCAGTATAAAAACCCTCTAGACCACCTCCTACAACTTCACAATAGCCCATCACTCACCACCTCCCACCCAAACACGCATACCGCCCTCATTCAACCCAGCCTCCCTCCCAGTCCCCACAACCCCAAAATGCACTTCCCAACCACCATCCTCCCCTTCCTCGCCACTTCATCCTTCGCCGCAAACCTAGGCTACTGGCGCGTAACCCGCTTCTCGGATATCTATTTCATGACCAGCTCCAACAATTACAAATTACTCACGGTCGAATATGTCGGTCCTAACAGCACGTCTACGGAAATAAATTGCGAGTATTATTACACCAGTCAACAGGTTACGAAGGATGAATGCTCGGATCCGAGTTTCCGGTATGAGGTTGGTGTTAGGAGGGATAGTGGGTTGGAGGGGAAGGCGTATGATACTTGGTGGTATCGTAAGTGGATGAGTGTTTTTCTTCACCTCCCTCCTTTTCTTTTTGGCTTTGATCTTTTGCTTTTTGTCTTTGCTTTGAATGGGATGGGCTGATTTGGTGGATTATAGCGTTTACTCTACATCAGACAGTTACGGTGGATGGGGTTAGAAGGAATATCTCGGGATCGAATGATGTTGGACTTATTCAGTGTGGACAGGGTGCTGGGTTTTCTTGTGCGGGGCCGGTTACGGAGGATCTGGAGGCGGCTTTTACGCCTGTTTATCCTGAGGGAGAGTAGGTGGTCGGGAGATTTGAGCAACGTTGATGGTATATGAAAGTGGGAGTGCCAGTATGCTGGGAAGATTGAAGCTTGGAGATGGTTTGAGGATGTCGGGTGATTATACATCAGCAGTCTGAGCAGTATGAATGAATTAGGGAAAATTAATACGTTAAATACTCGGCTTTACGTCAATATGGGACTATTATCTAGCTATCTGGTTATCTATGGAGTATACCTGTCAGAGCTATCCCATAATCCAAAAAGCCCAGAATCCAAAAAGCCCAGAATCCAGAGTCCAGGAAACTCAGTAGCATACATGGCTCTCTTAACCCCAACTCCAAACTCTCCTTTTTACGTCCATATCTTCACCCCTTATCCCCTACGCCAGTCAGCTTGACCTGCCAGCTCCGAGGGCGCGATCCTGGACTGATTATCTAGCTCCGGGGACGCTGCATTGGGATACCAATTCTTATTCCCGCCTTGAATGTCCGCTGTAGATGTCCCTGGCGCATAAGTTGTTGCTTGGCTCCATCTTTGGTGACTTTTTTGGCCGCGTCTGTAGAAGAAGAAGGCCAATCCAACGACCAGGGCGAGCCCGAATACACCACCAACTACTGGGCCGGCAACCCACGCCATTGAAGGAGATGATTTAGGTGTCGCGGAAGCTGATGTTGGAGAGCTAGATATTGACGTCGGGGTAGTAGTAGTAGTAGTGTTGGGAGTGGAGGGGGTCGTAGGGCCGGTGGGGGATGTGGACTTGGAAAGTAAATTACGGATGTTTCTAGTTATCCTATACGAATTTAATATGACAAATCCCATTAGAACGACTGTATGTTTGAACTTACGTGTATTCAGTGCTGCTGTACTGATCGTCTGCTATGAAACATGCAATGAATTCTGTGACCCTAGGGTCTCCCGCCTCGGGTATCACATTGATGGTGCTACAAAGCCCACCCGTTGGGCTAATTCCAGATCGTATATTAGTAAAGAATCATCTCTTACACTAGGTCATAAGGGAGGCTTACCAAGGCGCCGTGATACCATTCGCTTGAATATAAGAGTACGGGCCATTACACCCTCGGTTGATATTACAACTAGACAGTGCCGTGCAGCATCCTCCGAATGTGCTAAATTCAGACCATTGTTGGGGAGTGTCACAGTACCATGCTTCCGCTAGAAACGATTAAAGGTGGTAAACGAACAGAAAGTTTTAAGTAAACCTACTATCGGTTCCGGAAACATAAAATCCTTCAAAGTCGCGTCTGCTTGTAACAGATTCATAATTAAAGGTTGTTGTGAAGGTCTCATCACGACGAACGAGTTCAACTGGACTTGATGTGATGAGAGGGAATTCGGTACTCGAGATCGTAGTGGGAGCCCCAGCTGCTATAGCCAGGTTATAAGTGCTGAAAAGCACCATAAACAGATAGTAATTTCTCTTCATGATGAACAAGAATATCGGGTAAAATATAATAAGTAGGGTGTGTTGACTGTGTTGAACACAACCGGTATCAACAGTGGTGAATACAACATAGACTCACTAGGCTGGTGGAAGAAGGAAGAAGGTAGGGAAGAGTCGGGACCAGGCAGTGCGAACATATATATTGACTTCAGTGGTTAATACCAGGGTTCCAAGGCTATGAGGCCGAGAACGGAAATGCCATGCACCAAAGCCCCCAATTTTCTCATCAACATTTTGCCTCTTTCGCCTTGGAATGTTAATTGGTGGCGATGATCATGGCTGCAGGCATCATCCTTCTGAGTTACACATCTTGTGTGCTTTTTTCTATGCGACGTTGGGACCGTGATAACGAGGTTTTGACGAAGGTAGTATCGTTCGGATTATCGATATATGCTTCCCAGGCCTTGCGTACATGGTGAGACTCTGTTAAGAAAATTTGATCTTATAATTGAGATCATACTGACCCCACATGTACAGGGGATTAGGAAGTGATTGAACTTGCCCTGGGTAAAATCGTCTTCGAAAGACGGCGTACAACAGGCGGCTCGAAGCGAAGTCTATTTTCGTATTCGAAGACGCCTTGCTGACTCGGTTATGAAGATCATATCGGAGGTTAGGGGCACGAGGCTGAAATCAAGCCTTGCAGAAGGCCCCCATCCGATGCCTACGGTTTAGCACGAGCCGAAGCTTTGGAAATATCTGTTAGCAAAGGTGTATTGATAAGGGGACTTGGCGCTACATCATTGGGTAATTTCGTGAACTGAGAACGTGACATGTTTCTGCTAGCGAGAAGTGGTCTAGGTTCTCCCTTTAGGCTTCGCAATTTTCAGCCGACTCAAATAAATAAAACCTCGAACTCAAAAGGCTCTGTCTTAAGCGCGTACTCCTCCAGAGTCTTCGGGCCACAGCTTCCCGTCCCAAGTCCATGATGTTGATAATCGACCCTCAAAACCACTTCCTCTCTCTGTGACTTCTTCAACTCGTATGGATGTCCGGCCGCCTCCACGTCCTTGGCTCGATAATGCGAGGCCTGGAAATCAAAAAGTCCTCGTTGGCCATCCTTTAGGTCTTTGAATTGCACTAAGAGTCCGTTATCATCGGATCCCGAAGATGAAACCTTCAACCATCGAGTCTCAGTTCTATTACTACTTTCTTGAGGAACATCAGGATCACTCCAAAGTTTGTCGATGGAATCAACATTATACAAGCCGACGGGTTGTGAGAATTTGCTATCTCTGTAACTCTCCCCAGGTCCCCGACCAAACCAGGAGACATTCTGGAACTGTGCTGGTAATTCGGTGATAAGGCCAATCCGCGGTAGGGTCTTCGGGAGATTTTTACCTTTGGGCTCGCCTTTCACGTGGATGGACAGGGTGCCATCGGCGTGAAAGAGGTAAGTTAGCACGGTATCGATGGACCAGGAGAGTACTGGTGGTGCCACCCGTTGGGTAACTTCAATTTGGAAGGTTGATGAAGAGGGAGAAGACCAAGTGACCTTCCGGGTTGAGGGTTTAGCTAGATGTAGGAGGCGGTCCTTCCAGTCCCAGCCATCTTGTGGAGCATCATTGTCAGTCGGTGCGCGCCAGAAATCGATGGTCGGGGGGGAGGAAATGAGTTCTGTGGCGGATTTCATCCAGGAGGCTAGGGAGCCGGTGATGGTGTTGAACTTCCAGTTTGATGATGCCGCGGTTATCTCGATACTTGTTGGGGTGGTGTTAGAAATGGTGATCTTGTCAGATGAGTTCTTCGCTTTCGCAAGTGGGAGGGTAGTTGATAGAGGAATTTGGGCGTTGGCGGTTTCGAAACCGGCTGGAAGATATGGTGTTGCATTCTTGAGCTTAAATGAAAGGTTGAGGAAGGTTTCTAGAGAAATATCGGAGATGTTGGGAAGGTCGAGCTCTGCAGTCTTCCCTGGACGAATTCCCCCAGGGAGAGAAATGGTGCCAGTCTCCTTCCTAGGTCCATTTTCATCAACGACCGACCAGGATACCTCAAGGTGATCCAAGGTGATGAAGTCATAACGATTAATAATGGTAGCCTTTGTAGAAGTGGCCGAAAGCAATTGCACTGGTTCGATTGCTTTCTTGTATTCGAGCATTCCCGGAGTTGGGTTATGTCTTGAGTCGAGAACGCCGTCCATTACGAACGTAGAATCATTTGGAATGTCCCCAAAGTCACCACCGTAGCCGTAGAATTCGTCACCAGTTTCTTTGTCTTTAGTCAAGAGGCCATGGTTAGCCCATTCCCAGACAAATCCTCCCTGAAGTTTTGGGTACTTGTAGAAGGCATCGATGTATTCTTTGATGTTTCCAGGTCCGGTGCCCATAGCATGCACCTAGAATATAATTAGTGCTGCGCAACCATAGGAATTGAAAGAACATACATATTCGCAGAGGATCAAAGGTTTCTTTTTGGTTTCATCTTTGCCAAAGTTCTCAATAATATCATCAATGATAGGGTACATACGACTATACATATCCATGGTCTCTGCATGGATATCGGCCTCGTAGTGGACAGGACGGGTGGGGTCAAATTCCTTGATCCAGTTGTACATTACTTTGTGATTGTTACCAAAGAAGGCTTCATTGCCAAGTGACCAGAGGACGACGGAGGGATGAAGCTTGTCACGGTTCACAAGGTGTACAGCACGGTCAAGGTATGCTTTCTCCCAGTCTGGATTGTTGGAGGTCCATTCAGCAGCCTTTTTGCGGGTCAAGAGTTGTCTTTCTCGGAAGGGTAATTTTTGTTGCTCAGGTGTCAAGGCGGCATCTTCGATCGATTCAAATCCATGGCACTCCAAATCGGCTTCATCCATGATCCAGAAACCCATCTCATCCGCTAGGTCGTAGAGGCGATAATCACTTGGTTGATGAGAAGTGCGGATAGCATTGATATTATGCTCCTTCATGATTTGTAGGTCTCGTTTGAGAAACTCGAGGGGCACAGCGCGGCCGAATTGAGGATGATGCTCATGTCGGTTAGCGCCGCGGAAGACGACACGTTCTCCATTGACTTTGATCAAACCGTCTTTCATTTCCACTTGGCGGAAGCCTACATGCAGGGCTAAAGCTTGGGTAGTATAGTCCAAGACTAGATGGTAGAGATTGGGGGATTCTGCAGTCCACTTCAAGGGATTCGTGACTGGGACATCAAACCTGTAAGTATGTTTGCCGCAATCGAAACTGACCCTGTCTTGGGTGGCTACGGATTGATGGTTTGAATCTAAAAGCTTGAGCTTAAGTGTACCGGGTCCGTAAACGTCAACTGCAACTTTCAATTCTGCGTCGATATATTCGGAATCGAGACGTGTCTCGAGGCGAACGTCCTCGATATAGCCTTCTTTACGAAAGCTGAGCAGCGAGACGTCCCGAAATCTTGATTGAATTAGCTTGAATCTTGTGCATGTGCAAATACCTTGCTTACATTCCACTCAGCCACCATTGATCCTATATCCTGATTAGTATTTTGATAAAATTCATGGGAAAGCTACACACCTGATCCTCGATATAGGTAGCATCGGACCACTGGTAGACTCTGACAGCCAACATATTTTCCTCATCAAATTTGACAAGTTTGGAAATATCAAACTCGGAAGGATTCCTAGATCCCTGATGATATCCCACTTCGTGTCCATTGACCCAGACATGGAAAGCAGAGTCCACGCCATCAAATCGCAAACGAATTTCGGTGGCCAGGTAATCTTCAGGGAGACGGAAAGTCGTGCGATAGGACCCAGTTTCATTGTCCTCGAAAGGAACATTAGGTGGATCTACGGGGATAGGAAACTGCACGTTGGTGTAATGAGGACCCTTGCCAAAGCCGTTTAGTTGCCACATTCCAGGAACGGGGATATCGCTCCATGACGAGGTATCGAAGTCTGGTTTCTCAAAACCATCCGGAGCTTCAAATGGGTTCTTTGCCAAATGGAACTTCCATGTGCCTGACAGGGAGATGGTATTTGATTTGGCAACATCGTAAGATAAGGCATCAGCCTCGTTGTGAAAGACATGGAAATGAGAGCGTGGACGAAGAGTGTTCCTATGCAAGACGTCGAGATTATTCCAATCAGGCTTGGTAGCCGGGTGTTGGCCGGAGATGGAAGCCATATTGAGGATGTGTGATGATGGGATGGCTGAGGATGGCCATGGATCGGGAATCAGCCACGGCTTAAGAGGGGTAGAAGGTGGGCAGCCGTTTTCGACATGACGGGCCTGCCATCCGACGAGTGGATACCGACAAGAGGGATGGAGGACATGGTGGGGTGAATTGTTTGCTCTTGTCGACGCACTGAGTGGAGCGTGGATGCGTGGGCAGCGAGTGGGAGTGGTGAGCGTTGGAAGGATGGGTGTCGGCATGAGCTAGCCCGTCCCCCGCTTGACAAACGCGGCAGAGGACACGAGAAGGTCTGGTGATTGGCTGGTGGGCAGTGTTCTGGCGAAGGCTTGGCCCGGAGAAATGCCGAAGCGGAGGTCTGGGGAAATCCATCCAATGCTGATCCATCAAACTCCACTCTCCCTCTCGTTGCCGAATGGCTTCATCGCGTTTCATCTCATCTACAGCACAGCATTGCATACTGGCGAAGTGCAGTCAGCGTGTCGACTAACCAGTATCGGATCAGACGCCAGTTCATCACTTGCAGGTTCATGCATAGAACACTCGGTTTCTGCATATTCTATTCTGGATCCCCGGAAAATGTGTTTCACATATTGCATAAAACCTGGTTAAAGAACCGTCGAGTACGAATTTCTTCAGAACACGAGGGACCATATGGATATAATCCTACATCAAGTATCACACCCTGCTCACTATGTTTACGATTCACTCGGCAGTTCCAGACACGCGCTCAACGATTCATAATTTCTCCATCTCCTAGCCTTGGCCCTTGGCTCTTATCCCTGATCTTATCAGACCAAGACAGACCGCGTGGCTTGCAGTTCTACCTCGGAGCTGTTGTGCCCCCTCGACCGATTACAACCTGATTTCACTGTGTACCTCAAGAGACCTACGATTATAGCTACGGGATGGATTTCGATATAGAGCTAGGTCCATCCCTTGTCGTGTCTGGGCATCGGCCCAAGTATCTGTATACGTGGAGCTAGATCCAGATCGAGTGAGAGCCGACTAATGTTAATGCCCCTACCCCATGGATGCTGCGCTTCTTTATAGCCGCTAACCATCCCCATGGAGTTTCCCCAGCGGAGAACCCTGTCATGGTATAAAATGGCTTTGCAGCTACCTCTTGTACAGCACAAGATCCTTTTTCTTCTTGTCTTCTTCCATTCATCTTGATTATCTTCTTGTGTTTGGGAGAGCTGTTCAATTTCGTCGACCATTATGGCAGAGAAAAAGGATGACAACCATCCAATCGTCCAACAACTTAGTGCTATTGACGATGATCTCCGCAAAGGGGATCCAGTCAAAGAGGCCAATGTCGCCTCTGTAGCATTGACTGCAGCTGTACAGTCTCAAAAGCCCAAATTGCTTTCTAAGAATATGCTGAAGCTGTACGCTATCATGGGGATTGGATATCTCGTGAGTACAATGAACGGTTTCGGTACGCATATCACACACAATCCTCTCCGTATCAATCATCCTAACCATAGCTCAGATTCCTCCCTTATGGGCTCCATCAACGCAATGAAGTCTTACCAACAAACTTTCGGCCTGAAAGGCGAAGGCTCCACTACGGGTATCATCTTCATAATCTACAACCTTGGCCAAATCGCCGCCTTCCCCTTCTGCGGTTTCTTCGCCGATGGCTACGGTCGCCGCGTCTGCATATTCGCCGGGTGCCTGCTCGTTCTCGTCGGCACTGCCATTCAAACTTCTGCTCATGGAATGGGTCAGTTCATCGGTGGTCGTTTTATCCTAGGTTTCGGCGCATCAATTGCAAGTGCCGCAGGTCCAGCCTACACCGTCGAGCTCGCACATCCAGCATACAGAGGCACAATGGCAGGGATGTACAACAATTTTTGGTGGGTCGGTAACATTCTCGCAGGCTGGACAACCTACGGTACAAACCTCCACCTCCCAGGTTCATCTTGGGCATGGCGTCTCCCCACAGTAGTCCAATGTTTCCTCCCCGCCGTCGTCGGGGTTCTTGTTCTATTCTTCCCCGAGTCACCCCGTTGGTTGATCTCCCAAGACCGCCGCGAAGAAGCCATCGCCATAATGGCGAAATATCACGGCGACGGTGACGCTAACGCTCCCATCGTTACACTTCAAATCGAAGAAATTACCGCCGATTTCTCAGCCACCCGGAACGAGAACCCATGGTGGGATTTCCGCGAACTAGCAAACACGCGTGCGGCGAGATATAGATTATTCATGGTAATCGCTATGTCCTTCTTCGGCCAATGGAGTGGCAACAACGTAGTCTCCTACTTCATGCCATCGATGATCAAAAATGCCGGTATCGACGACACAAACACTCAACTCCTCCTCAACGCCATAAACCCGATTTTCAGCATGATCGCCGCAGTATACGGCGCCACATTGCTGGATAAACTCGGCCGCCGAAGCATGCTCATGTGGGGTTTGGTCGGTGCATTGGCAAGCTACATTCTACTCACCGCATTCACAGCCTCAAGCGAGAAGCACAAAAACCTCTCCTACGGCGTGATCGTATCCATCTACCTCTTCGGCATCTTCTTCGCCTGGGGCTGGACACCACTACAAACCCTCTATGCCGTCGAATGTCTCGAAAACCGCACCCGCGCAAAAGGCTCCGGGCTCAACTTTCTTTTCCTTAACGTCGCTATGGTGGTAAATACCTATGGTATCTCGGTCGGCATCGAGAAGATTGGTTGGAAGTTGTACGTGGTTTATATTGCTTGGATTTGTGTGGAGATTGCGACGGTTTATTTCTTTTTTGTTGAGACGGCTGGGAAGACTTTGGAGGAGTTGAGGGGGATTTTTGAGGCGAGGAATCCGAGGAAAGAGAGTACGAAGAGGGTGAAGGTTGAGTTGGATAGAGGGGGAAATGTTGTTAGTGTTGGGGAGGGAGGGGCTACTGCTGTGTAGATAGGGTTGATAGTAATCTGTGGATGGCTTCTGATGAGAGGTACATTCACATGCTCATTATGAATTATTGGAAACTTGGATAGAGGTATGGGTTTGATTGTGAATTACTACTTACAGCAAGAAGCATACTCAATATATGACCATTCTATCATTCCAGTATCATACAAAAATGCGAATATTGAAACCCGAAACCCATGGTATCATCCAAGCCCATTTCATTATTCATGACCATCATTTCGTAGCCCTATCACGATTCCTCCTAACCCAAGACTGCACAAGCTCCAAATCCCTCTCATGTTGTCCCTTGAGATAATATACCCAACCGCCCCATTCTTTCCTCCACCATCGATTCGGAAGGTACGCCGCTAACATGTAATACTCGTCTCTATTATAAGGAAACTCCAAACTCGCTGGCCCGTACTTGGCTAAGAAAGCATCCGTCCCACTGACCGAGTCTTCCTCCTCCATGACGAATTTCTTCCGCTGGTTGGACGCGTTGAGCGCGTGTCGCCGAATACTACGTACCGTGGAGTTGAGATGTGCTTCAAGGATCAGAGCATACCAAAGTGGATTGGTGAGTGCGCATTGAACGATCCGTGTGTTCTTCTCGACGAGGGAAACATTCCACTCCGGATTTGTACCGCGGGGGATGGTGGGAATCGGGGTTCCGTTATCAAGGTTCGATTGCCAGTTCGCAAAGTCGACGATCAGGTTTAGGTTATTCCAAGTGAGGATGCAAGTCAGACAGGTGCAGGTGTGGTGGGGGGTTGGTGGGGCGATGTGCTGGTAGGGTTTCCGATGGATGTTTGTGACTTCTTGACGCTCGGGGTGGAGAAGGGCTGGGGTTAGTTGTGGGTCGAGGTTCGCGAAGAGGACGGGCAGTGGGAAACATTGTGTGAGGAGTGTGTAGCGCCGCTTGATGATCTCGCGTCCTAAGAAGGAGCTGTGGGTTTGCGTGAAGTTGTGCAGGGCTTGATTGGTTCGCTGGAGCCGGAATATGTCGCTTGGTTGGAGGTATCGCAGGATCTCTATGAGAAGCTCAGCGGGGAGGGAGAGCAGGGAGGTAGCTTCGTGTTTTTGCGCCTGGCGTTTTGCTTGTTTGCGCTGCTTGCGAGACGTCCGTTTGGAGTTGAGGGTTAAGGAGGCGGTGGTGTCGACGAGGGGTTCGTCATCAAAATCGCTTTGGGTGCGCATTGTGGCGATGATGGGGGAAAGATGAAGGAGAAAAAAAAATTATTTTGTAGGAATAGGCGGGCCATGGTGACGTTGCGCAGTGACGCGGAAGTACCCCAGGTCCAAGGTTCGCGGGGTTTAGCGGTTACGTAAGCGAAGCTTCAGCTTCTGGGCTCAATCAATCAATCGTACTTCATCTAACATCATTGTCAGTCTTGTCCAATATTTCATGGGAAGGGAGTCCTGGAGAGGTCGCCATCTCTAAACAATGAAATCGCACGATAAGGATTCTTCGTCGATGCCAACACCACCGAGCAAGTCCTTCAGTTGAAATAGCTGTTTGCAAGCCTCTAGGATGGTCAGTAGGTCAACAGTCATCATCTTTCTCAGCAGCCAAGACAAGCTTACGACAAACTCAACGCCATCGCATTCTGGAATCGAATCAATTTCGAGATCAAGGTGACCTGGTATTATCATTGGCTGGAACATACCCTGACCTCAAAAATACATCACCATTGCAAATACCTACAAAAGATCCCCATGATTCATGGTGAACGAAACATAAATCCCATCCACAAGGATATGACGAAGACGTACAAATGGTTCGAAGCCAAAGACCCTTCCTATTGACTTTCTAGAACATGAAGCTTGACGACTTTCAAGACGGAGTGGAGGAGAGGACGGCAAAACTTCCCCGGAGATAGCGTCAACGGAATCAACATCTCCACTCTTAAAGATGCCTCAAGTTGAATGGGGAAGCATCATGATGCGCCTTGGACCTCCTAGGACACGGCAGTTAGTGAATAGCACATTATCGTGCTTTACATCACAGATCCTTCATCTCATCTCATCTCATCTCCGCCCAACATCGTCAACCTCAAATTCTAGACGGTCGCGTGCCTTCAATTTGACGGATATAAACGTCGGTGGCGCCAGATGAGGACTCGGGGACAGCGAGCGTGGCTTGCGTCCAGGTCAAACCCTTTTTTGACGACCTAACCGCCTCTCTTTGTCCTATTCGAACCTTGAGAGTCATGCACGATGGTGGACGTATGAGATCTCAATCGCATAATAAATTGGAGATCTACACCGGAGAGGGACGATCTTTGCGGGGTAAGGCGTATACGCCAACTGATGTCAAACTCAGACGGGAGTGATGCCGATTGCTGGACCCTGGATCTGCTTTTGGAGTTTCCATACGACGAAGTTCATCACTGACAGATCTGAACTTAATCATGATTTGGCCCTTTGGTATGTGAAAATTCTCGCGAGCTCTGATTCCGCTATGGCGTTGGCATACCAGAAAATACGTCCTAGGAAGAAAGTATCCTGCGCTACTTGGATGGATGGTCTGATGGTCGATCGCCTTATCGAGATCTAAATCGAAACACTATGCGACAAAAGAGATAGCCTTGTATACCTCAGGAAGGCAAGATGAAGAGAATCAGCCCATCAAGTTGCCTTGCCCCTTACTTTGTACCTCCAAGGCGTACATGAGCTCAGTCATCTTGAGGCTGAAAGCTAGAATGAGGGATTTAATTTCCAGAATGTTTTGCCTACCTAGTTGCTAGATCGGAACACGTTTGACAAAACTCACGCAGGAACGCAGTTGCAGCATCAGTGCTTCTTCAAACCCCGTCTAATCATGCCGGAAGCAGCAAATCATCACCATTCGATGGCGCGAGAAGAGGAAGAAAAACTCCAACAGCAGAGTCCCACTTACGTTCTGTTCTAGAGAGTGGGGTAGAGGCGTAGCATACCCTCCGAGGCAACCATCTACAAATCAATTCACTGGAATTGCCGCGATAAAAGTAGTAGAAAGGCTCTAGTCCGTTGGCTCAAAGCCTGGTTGTCGTTTCCAAAGCATGTCAACCACGAGTCATGATGATTGATCACTCGTTTAGACTTAGATCCGGTGAGGAAGTGGAGTGCAGGATCTGATGGATGGCATGGGGTAGGGATATTGGGGTACACGTGATGGGATGATCGTCCGGGGTCTCTGTCAGCCTCTCTAAGCGGGAGCTCGAAAACCGATGCGCCAAGGGGAATGGACACCGGAGAAGCGCAAGCCACGGCGTCATCTGGAAGCGGTGTCCCTGTGTAGTTAGTGGGCCTTGCGGACACTATGGTTTTGCACACGATTTTCGGCAAGGCGTAGAAGTAGTCGATGGAAGAGTGAAACTCAGTCGAGGATGGAGCAAGAAAGGAGTTGAGAAGAAAGTTTGAAGGAATGTTGTTGGTAATGGGGTAAAAGCATGGCAGTAAGAAGGGAGTCTGCAAACGGACGCAGACGGTTGAAATGTCGGAATGCCAAACCGAACGATTGGCACTGCTGATACCTTGAAACACTGAAGCGAACGCGGAACCGGGCATGCAGATAATAATAATACTGCTCATCACCACTCTTGTCGCTTTTTGGAGAGTGACTCCAACTCCTTCACGGCTTGGCCTGCAGCAGCTCTCAACATCGCGCCCCTGCACAACGGCGGTCGTAAGCATGGTCTGACCGCGATCCAGGGTAGGATTTTTCCAAATGCGCCAGACGAGATGGAGGCAAGTCCTCGTACTTAGTCGTATAATACCTACCGTTGCTGCATGCCGGATGGCAAATAATGATGGCTAATTAGCTAATTCCGGGAGCAAAATTGACTTCCTAGACGAGCCTCCTACACGCCTCTCCGCGGGTACCTAGGCTGGCGCAACGAGGGAGTGGAGCAGAAGTGCGAGATCCAAGATCTAGAAGGAGAAAAAAAAAATCATCGTCGACCTGTCAAAAGAGGCTCGGGATCAGATGACGCGAGCAGACAAACGTTGCCTTTCGCTGGGCGAAGGGACTAGCTGAGGCATGGCTTGCTTGTTCGTTGTTTGTTCTCTTGGTCGAGGGTTGGCCTTTTGGCTTTGACGGCGCATGTGCGAGGCCCTTTGTGTTGCTAGCTGGGGGGACAATGGCAGGGTGCAGGGGGTGCAGGGCCAGCAATCGCCCCCCGCGGGACCAGGGAGTTGGAAGGTGCGAAGGTGCTGG
>AJFL01000852.1:0-18232 GCA_000467735.1 Rhytidhysteron rufulum CBS 306.38 | reverse complement strand
ACAGAAATTATCATCCACCATATGCGGATTATAGCGTTCGATCATCATGCTGTGCGTGTTGCGAAGGGAAAAGGACACAAAGCCCATCAGCTGCTCGACCCCGCAGAGGATGGTGAATGCGTTGTGCACGTTGGATTGCATGGTGTCGTGGTATCCATCTATATAGTGTGAGAGGCGTTTGTGTGTGTCTATCATTAGGAGACTCCAGTGGCTACCGTTGGTTCCGGTGACGGTGACGGTTCCCGATATATCGAAACCATCGTTGACGGGTAAGAAGACGTACTTGTATTTGCGGATGGCGTCTTTGATATAAGCGTAAGCCGAGAGATCGAGATCGATGTCCTCGAGTGGCTCTTGAAGATTCCAACCTTGCGCTATCATATCTCGTTGGATATACGGCTTTCCGATCGTAAAGAGTTGCTGTGAATAGAACGACGGCGCAAGGAAGATGCTTCTGCTCTCGGTATCATGCTCTTTGCTGAGAAGCGCGAGCGAGACATTCACTACGCCTTCTTCGAACCAGCTGTGGATGCCATTAAGGGTGGTGATATTTCGGTAGTCTCGGTTTGTCACGGTTCCAGCGTCGAGACTCAAGTATGTGAAGTCGTCATCTGGTGGTTGTGTAGGAGTTTGTTCGAGCCTAGATCGTTTAATGAGGTCGCTAGATAGCAGTGGGTGAAGAAATGACTTTGATCCAGCTCGCAGGTTTCCATCGTCGTTGCTGTTGCAAGAAACCTTCCTTTTTGTGCATTTGGAGGGTTCAGAACTGACCGCTGTTTGATGTGAACTCAAGTCAGCAACTTGCTCATACGCTTTTGCGCATCAATGATAAGTGATAACTAACCTGGTGTTTCACCGGAAGTTGCACCGTTATCTGAGACAACGGTTTTGCTGGCAGCGCCTTCCTCTTGCTCAATCCTTTGCGCGCTTTCCGCAGCGATTCGTTGCTGCATGATAGCTGCCAGATCAGTGAGTTTGCTGCCTTTGGGCACAAAGACCTGTGGCTTTGGCTTCGAACCTTTACCTTCTTCTGGGTCCATGCTGAGGCTGGGCACTAGGTTTCACTGTTGGGGTGCAAAAACACTCACAGCTATTTTGCCGTGATAGATAAAATGGTCGAAGAAAGATGCCGTGAGTACGTTGTGCGTGCGTGTGATGATCGAGAGTTGCAAACGTGTTGGCGTCGAGGTTGTTGTCAAGTAGTTGCGGGTAGAACGTGAGGCGCTTTTTATACAGCGTGTCGAGCGTACTCGCGGTGAATGGTATTGTTGCTAGTCTTGGCATTGATAGCGGGAGAGGGCTTTCATTTCTACTTGCCCAAACTTAAATCAGAGCGTTTCGAGCGTTTGCAGACGTAAATCAACCAAGAAAGCAAACGGCCAAAGAAGAACAAAACTCTTGGCAGCGGATTTCCGCTCTGACTTTCCCATACCAGCCTAAAGCTTTACCATCGAGTTATCTTAGAATAAGTCAACCCGTCTTACGATGTCTTTTAGGTGTTGACATATAAACCTGGATATAGATCTGTAACCAACCATTCGTTCTCGATAAGACACTCACATTTCTAGAAATTTCTTCCGTCTTCTCTACTTCTATTTGAAGCATGAGAGCCTTGGTGTTCTTTCCTTCATGCCACGGAGACTCTATGCCGCCGTCCATCCAGTACATCTCTTAAGACGGGTTTTCTGAGGTAGCTACCATTTATAGGAAAGCGTACGACTTTGTAAACATTGTTGATTAACATTTCTTCTGATGCGACAGATTACAGTTCACAGGTCCTTATACGCATGGCGAATGTACGTAGGTCGTGCATGTAGTCGAAATGCAAGGATCTGTTACTCATTAGCGATTGTCCAACCGGTGATCGCATTGTCTACCTATCCGCACAATTGGTATATATTAATGCTGTGGATGTGCGCCATGACCATGTAACGCTGACAGCAGAGTAGGATTCTACAAGTTAGGTGGTCAGTACAAGCAATATATAGTGCCTACTTACGCAACGCAATCATTTGCCTCCCAATGGGGCACTTAATCCTTGTCAAGGCGTCCCGATTCCTCTATGAATTAATATCGAATACGGACTTACCCGGATTGACATAGTTCGTCAAGGTTGCGCTTCTCGTGTATTTCCCGAATACCTGTTCTTCCCTACTGAATGTATAATGCAAACAATTTCCTTGCATTGACTAATTGCAACACTAGCATCCGGTGCCCGTATAGCAAATCTATCGACATAGGGTTGCGCACCATAGCTGACGGCAACGGTAGAATGGGATATATATAGTGGAGCCTCGCAAGACAAGAGGAATGTAGGATTTGGTCTTGGAAATTGCAGAAAGTAGGCATCGGACGAAACTGAAATATGAGTCACATTTATTGGGCGTGGGCGATATCTTGGATGGCATCTGGTTTTGGAGTGTTAGCCCGTATGCTGCTTCTAAAATGATTTGTCAAAAGAATTTTACTAACTGAAGCACTTAGAGGACCCCGAATTGAATGCATCCACTTTGAGTACGCGGACTTCCAGTAGTATCCCTTTGATCACCGCAGCCCCATCACTTGAACCCTCCGGAACATCATGTTGGTCGTCATGGAATGATTGGCGAAATTATACCAGCTACACAGAATATAACTGGGAGGTTGTATCTTTCACGTTGAATACGTCAATTTCCAGTAGATATACGTCTTCGAGTAATTCGGTTCCGATGACAACGCTATGCGATGGCTGGCCTCGTGCTCTAGCACCCATCACGACGTCGTATTGGTATGCGACAACTGTTTTTCCAAACAAGACCCAGGAAACCTATTCTTACCGGTATTCGACTTTGCCATACACGATCCCGCGACCTACTTGTACGGTAGCAGATGACAGCAGCGAATGTGAGGAGATGTGGGAGCAATGGAGCTCCACCAGCTCGGCGTGGGAGACTGCAACAACGTCGAACAGAGCTCCTTACATACAACCACCATGTCGTATGAGTGAGGAGCAAGAAGAGTGCCCAGCACCAGGATCGGGAGTGAGATGCATTGTTGATGGTGTAGGAGGTGTTTCCCTTCTTTATTGGCCAATCACTACCGTCTCGGGGGATTTCTGTTTGCAAAATGGTTCAACACTCACCCCAACACCAACTGCGAGTGATGGAAGTCCAAATACGGTCGTATATGATGGAGCCACATTAACATCACCCAGTGCGTACCTGATCATGGATGGCGTAGGGTTATATTCAAGTCGTACTAAGCGACAAACGTGGCACTGGTGTGGGCCGACACATACTCGTCTCACACTGGAACTGTATCCTACAGAAGTATCCAGTGTTGAGTATCCAGCGGGACGCATCCCAAGGGGAAGGGAGTATACATCGTATTCCGTTGACTGGGCCGACCTCAACACTGTACCAGCCGACGCATATAGGAGAGCTCAACCTAGTAACATGAGCTTCATCAACTTTGGATACAAACCGGCACTTGCAGTTCCTGAAGATATTACAAGGTATGATGAGCAATGGGCGGGATGCACGGGAAACGGAATGCTTCGTCCAACATTGATACCACTGGGAGTCCCATTGACATCTTCGATTCCAACACGAACGATGCATGCTTCGATCCCGCGAACAACATATCTTGATCCGGATTGGATTGACACAAATCTATGATATTTGAGGATAGTATTGAGTTAATAAGATTGATGTTGAAGTGTTATGACAGAATGATGCTAGATTAATTAGCTGGAAGTGTGAAGTAGAAGTATAAGGAACGAAGAAGCTTGGATTCCTGAGTGATCCTAGCAAATTCGATTCGAACTAAATCTCGTGATTGCGCGATACCGTTCATCAGTCTTGGCGCTCCCTTGTCCATTTGTCCTCGCATGCATCGTCATCTTTCCTACAATACATCAGTGAAACTTTTCAACCTACGTCCAAACATGTGAACCCGAAGTTCATGAACTTTGATTCAGAATGCCTTGACTCTAATCGACGTTCCCCCCGAAGTCGACTCGTCTTCAAGATAACCCATCGCTACCGATTTCGCCACGAGTAGCTGCTCTATCTTTCACAGCGGCGATCCAATCATGCCACGACTCAAAGCAGCGACAGTCTCTGACCAAATAGTGAAGAAGCGGAAACGAAAGTATCAAGATATTGATGAAAGCGTTGCAAATGGCGATCAATTGCAAGAAGAATCTACCCAGGGGGAGGCAGCCCCGTCTACGACCACCACCGTTGTCCCTACCAAGACTCACGATGGCGGAAAGAAACCTCGTAGAACGCCGAAATCGAAAATAGATCCATCGAAGCCTTCCTTAACCCGCAATTCTTCCTCCGCCAATGTCGAAACCACGATTCCCTGGCCGGATGAATTCGCGAAACTAGGACAGACTCATCGAGCGCTGAATTTGGTGTACACTTTCTGTTGCACGCGAAAGCACCTTGCGACGACATTTGACAACCTGAAATCAACTGTTGAAGGACACATAAAGCGCGAGCTTCTCGTAGAGGATGTGGCTAAAATCAAGGCTTTCTTGCCTCGGGTGATCAACTTTGTCTATGTAGATGAGGCAATGCTACAGATCAATCTCATGGGATCAGAAGATAATAAAGCCGGACGAAGAACAAAAGAATTCGTCATTGAAGAACCCGCCCAGAAAGACGATACTGATAGCAAGGAGGTGCTACTCTTTGAATATTTAGACGGAGACCTGAAACGGCAAGTCCAACATTCAAAGACGGGTGAACCGACCAAGGCAACCCAGAGACTTCGCAACGAAGATCTCAAAATGCCTGTTTTTAGTCAAAAGCAGATGATGAAGCTTATTGAGAAAAGAAACACTAAATTCACATCAGCCGTCAATGCATTCCTTAATCAGTGTGCGGAGGACAAAATCGACCCTGTTCTCAAACTGCAGGATGACTATGTCGCTTACATTCCTACACTGTCAGAAAGTAAAGAAGCAACCCCAGGGCCTGACAATCGGTCTCGATTGCCCATTACCATACCAAAAGAGCGCAAGACGATACCGGAAATTGTTAGTGAGATTAGGTCTCTTGAATGGTACACTGGTCAGATTGTTCCCGATGGCCACCGTGTATTCGATCCTCAACCCCCAATATATGGGGACCTCAACTTCCAACTATCTCAGAACATGGTGAATGCACTATATAATACGCGCAACATCACTCAACTCTACTCCCATCAAGCAGAAGCCATCAATAATTTATATGATGGTCACAACGTTATTGTTTCCACTTCTACAAGCTCTGGAAAATCATTAATATATCAAATACCTGTGCTTCACCAACTAGAGCAGGACATAAACACCAGGGCCATGTACATTTTCCCAACCAAAGCACTAGCCCAGGACCAACGGCGGAGTCTAAAAGAGCTTCTAAGATTTATGGATGGCCTACAAGATCTTGTCGTCGAGACCTTTGACGGAGATACACCCATGTCCGAACGCAATTACATCAGGGATGAAGCAAGAATAATCTTTACAAACCCAGACATGCTTCATATCACCATCTTACCGCAGGAAGAAGCTTGGCGAACATTCCTCCAAAACTTACGTTTCGTGGTGGTTGACGAACTCCACGTATATAATGGCCTGTTCGGTGCCCATGTCGCTCTCATCATGAGACGGTTGCGTCGAATATGTGCTGCGGTTGGGAATCGACATGTCAAATTCGTTTCCTGTTCTGCCACAGTTGCAAACCCAGAAGAACACATGAAGACCATTTTCGGGGTGAATGAAGTTAGGCTTACGGACTTTGATGGCTCTCCTTCAGGAAGGAAAGAGTTCCTTTGTTGGAACACGCCTTACAAGGATCCTGGTGATCCAGCTTCAGGTAGAGGAAACAGTTTGGAAGAATCTGCGAAACTCTTCTGTCAACTCATCCTTCGAGGTGTTCGAGTGATAGGATTCTGTCGAATAAGAAAGCAATGCGAAGCGTTTCTCGCTGCTATCAAGACCGAGTTGGCGAACTTGGAACGGCCAGAAGTCATAGCTAGAGTCATGTCTTATCGTGGTGGTTACACTCCGCAGGATCGCCGTCAGATTGAAAGGGAAATGTTTGATGGCAAACTAGTCGGAATAGTTGCCACAAGTGCCCTTGAACTAGGTGTAGATATTGGTTCCCTAGATGCTGTTATTACCGTCGGTTTTCCATATACTATCGCCAACCTCCGTCAGCAGAGTGGACGAGCCGGCCGACGAAACAAAGATTCCTTGTCTGTTCTAATTGGGGATTGCTTTCCTACCGATCAATATTACATGTCAAATCCGGACGAGATTTTCACCAAACCCAACAGCGAATTACAAGTTGATTTGGAGAATCTCCTTGTTCTCGAAGGCCACATGCAATGCGCCGCTCACGAGATGCCGATTAATCCTGAAGTGGATACCGAATATTTTGGGCCACTCCTTCCCAAGATCGCCACTGAAAGAATGCAAAAGGACGCTGAAGGGTTCTTCCATTGTAATGAACGGTTTCTACCCTACCCCTCCCGATCAGTCGCCATTCGCGATACCGAAGATTCACGCTTTGCTATCATTGATGTAACACATAATAAGAATACGGTCCTTGAGGAGCTTGAAGCATCTCGGGCATTCTTCACTATATATGAAGGTGGGATCTTTTTACATCAGGGCAATACATACCTTGTGAAAGAATTCAGCCAAGACCGGATGATTGCAAAAGTCGAGTATGTCAAAGTGGACTGGACGACACAACAGCGTGACTACACTGATGTGGATCCTGTTGAAACAGAAGCCATTCGCAAGATTCCAGGCTCGAGATCTAAGGCTTTTTATGGTCCAATCAAAATCAAGCAAGTCGTCTTTGGTTTCTTCAAAGTTGACAAGAAGCGAAGAATCCTCGATGCCGTCCAAGTCGATAACCCCCCGATCATCCTCTTCAGCAAGGGCATGTGGCTCGATGTCCCCAAATCTGCCCTCGAAATTCTTCAAAGTCGTAAACTCAACATCGCAGCTGCTATCCATGCAGCCGAACATGCCGTTATTTCCTTAATGCCCAACTTCGTGATTAGCATGCCTGGAGATGTCCGTACCGAATGCAAGAACGCTTTCAAGGAATTCGCTAAGCGTGAGACGTCTCGCAAACGTCCTGCACGCCTTACCTTCTACGATGCAAAAGGCGGTGCTGGCGGCTCTGGTATCTCCACTAAAGCGTTCGAGTTTGTCGATGAGCTACTCAAGCAAGCTTGTGAGAGACTGCAGACTTGTCATTGCCTTGAGGGGTGCTTAGAGTGCTGTTGCTCAGAGGCCTGTAAGGAGGCTAATGTGGTTATGAGTAAGGCTGGGGCCTTGGTTATAGTCATGTGTTTGCTTGGAAAGGAGAAGGAAATTGATGTTGAGAGTTTACCGTGGGGCGATGAGGAGAGGGTGCCTGCGGGTGTGGAAACTGTTATACCTGCGGAGGCAGTAGGACTTGCTAAGGGGGTGACCGTTTAGGTAGAGATAAAGGAAGAAGATGAAGGATCAGATGTTGTTGAGATAAATCGTGAGAGCGAGGGGACTGAATCACGGCCTCGTGAGGTACAGGTTATTGATATTTACTGATATATCCTCCACAGACAATAAGCAAAAGGAATACATCCAACATGGCAAGAATGTCGTTCACATGAATATCCTTTTGTGATTTTCCAATTGGCTGATATCACGGATCCAACATAGACTTCGTTCGCAGTTGTCTCAAGTTGGAATAGAACTTAATTGTCCTCGTGTGCATGTGAAGATATCTCATGAAAATCAATACGGTCGCTTATTGTTAAGGAAAGGATTCACGTAGATAAGTGCAAGGACGCAGCGGGAGATGTGCATGATAGTTGTTTTGATAAGATAAACTGCGGGGGTGGAGCCGGAGCGGAGAAATGATTGTTGAGGCGGAATTTGAGGGATTGAAGGATTCAAGTTGATCAAAGGAATATATAGAATATACTTTACTGTCTAATGGCTCTATAAGGCTCCGTATTGTTTTTTCATTGAAGCATAGGCTTATCTAGATCTAGCATTTGAGATAAACTCGCATTGATCGTCTCAAGGACGTCGAGCCTATACAATGGGTTGTTGTATCTTGATTGGAGTGATTTGTATATGTTCAAGGAAATAAACAAATATGAGACCCAAAACCTGGTTCTGGTGAATTGAATTGAGTGACGTTGATGGGCCCGTCCGATGTCGTGGCACGCAAGCGGACAGAGACTAAAATCGCGTCGTCCCTGACAACGGGGTCTTGGCGGGAAAATACAGCGCTCGACTCTCGGGGCGGTCAGCGCTCAGCGTTTAAGAAACACCAAAAACCGTCCCCTCTGCCGCTCTCTACAGACCGCATTTTCTACGAGCCCAACTTCCTCGCCCCCGAGATTCGTCTTTATTCTGTCGTTGGATATCCCACACACACATTGCTATTATGGTAAGTTGGCCAATCACTGCCCATTACCGCTCTTCAGGAAGGGAAGGGCTTCCAGGGAAAGGGTCAGGCCAAGGCACGTCGACCAGACAAGGAAAAGAGGGAGGGGACGACCGCAACGTACCTGCATTTGCCTGCGTCGGAGATGGCAGAGCAACGCGGAAGTATCAACAATCACCGCACAACCTCTCCTCCTTGCGTCCTGCGTCAACCCTTCTCTGAAAGCCGTCCTTCCTGAAGAACTTCACCTACGACTGTTGTCCGACAACTTATTTCGCTCCCTTCATCCTCTTCCTCTTTGTCTACCGATAGTCCCGCATCAAGCGCATTGAAAGAACAACAATGGATAACACCAACCAGGCCTCCACAAACTACCGTGAAGCTTTCCAGCTCTTCGACAAGCGCGGCAACGGCCGTGTCGACCGGGCCGCTCTAGGTGATCTCCTCCGCGCATGCGGTCAGAATCCCACCTTGGCCGAGATTGGCGATTTGGAGAGGGGCGTCGGAGCTGATTGTATGTTTATATTTCTTCGCAACATCCGCATAATAACCAGCACCTACGCTTAATTTCCACAACCACGTAAACCCTAGAGTAATGGTCTCGGATCGCAGTGCTAACGTACGATGAATAGTCGATTTCGAGACCTTCAGCAAGATCCTCAACAGACCCGGCGGCTTCCGCGAACCCTTCGATATTGAAGAATACATCCGCGGGTTCCAAGTCTTTGATAAAGATCGGAGTGGGTTCGTGGGCAAGGGACAGATCAAGTACATCCTCACGAATCTGGGAGAGAAGATGAGCGAGGAGGAAGTAGACGAACTGTTCAAGAGCACTATTGATACCGGCAACGATGAGATCGATTACAGGGGTGAGTTTCGAGCTTCCGCCAAATATATCGTGGAGTGGTACACTAACAGAACGATGCAGAGTTCGTCAAGACGATCGCGGAGAACTAGATGGGTGATGCAGGGTTGCGGCTGATAGCCGCAGCAATACCTCTACCTACGAACTACAAACTCCACCTCGGAACTCTTCGATTCTTCCCCTGTACACTTGCTTGACGAAACCTTAACCCTAGAATAAACACATCCCCTTCCCGGCGACAGGTCTGCATGAGATGGGATACTACTGGCGTTGAGCGTTGAATGACTGATTGAATTCGGGTTCTCATTATTGTCTTTGGTGATGATGGATGGATGGATGGACGGGAGCATGGACTACGACTCTTCTTTTGATATTTTCAGGTGTTTTATGTGCATTTACCTGGCTGAGTGGAGAACTCTAGCTTTGGTAGTTTTGCAGCGATGCGGACTGGGGTATCTAGTTAGGAAATACATATAATCGGATCCTCTTTGGATCCTCTTCTTCCATCTTTCTCTCCCTTCCTCCCCAAATTAAGTACTGGTGTCTATTCCTATACTCGATAAACCCGATGTCTCATCAATCCAACCAACAATTCTTTACCTATTCGAACTTCAGACTATAGGGTATCTTGACATAAACACGCAGTCCTCTTCAAACCTTCTCCAATTCCCTTCAAATTCAACACCACCCATCCATCCACTACACCTCCGCCCCAACAACCCCCTTAAACCCAATCTGCGAACTGACATCCTTCCCGCTCACCATCTCCCCCGTCTCCACCAACCCCCCAGGAAGCAAATACACCACATCCTCCCTGCGTCCCGTCTTCTCTTCCCCTTTCCCATCATACTGCCCCCAATCAAGTTGATACCCAATAACCACGCCACAGCGTCCGCATTTCAGGAGATACCGCTTTTCGAAGCCGTTGGCGGATTTGAGGATTATGGGCTTTGGGGTTGTTGGGGGGAGGGACGTTAGATGGGCGTAGTGGGGGGTGGGAGAAGTTGGGGAGATGGGAGAGGTGGGAGAGGTTGGGGAGGTTGCGAGTACGGTGGGTGAGGGGGGTAGAGGGAGGATGTAGGAGGCGTCGGTGCTGGATGTGGGGGAGCGGGTGCGGAGGAGGTGCAGGGGCGTGCTGGTTGCGAGGAGGAGGTGCGTGCAGAGGCAGTGGTAGGTGTGGGTTTGGGTTTGGGTGGGTGGAGGAGAGGTCATTTTCGTGGTTGTCGAGGTGGATGTTAAGGTGGTGGTTGTAGAGCGGTGGTTTTGGGAGTTGTGAATTGGTTTCGGGGATTTGACGAGGTAGGGGATTGAGCGAGAAGTTCGGGTTTAGGTAGGACTCGTTTCTTGGTGAGGACTTGAGATTGCCCTGGATCGCGCAGGTTGGTGAGTGAATGATTGTTGCGCGTCTCGTCTGGTTCTAGAAATTATTTTTAGCGTCGTAAAGTGGTCAGAGCTCCAAACCCATCGTCATAGGATGAATTGATCTCCAACTACCATAACTTTATTACAAGAATTCTACAAAAGGCCATTCACTCAATTGAAACATCCAACCCACAATGCCACCCCTAACAACAAAAGCAATCCATTTCGGATCCTTCCTTGTAACCACCCAAGTACGTCTCCACCCCCAATCCCCTCAACCCACCACCCCAAATCCTAACACCCCCCAGGTCTTCCACATAACACCCCTCTCCTTCGCCCTCGTAAACCTCAAACCCCTCCTCCCCGGTCACGTCCTCGTCTCGCCCCTCCGCTCCTGCCCCCGCTTCAACGACCTCACCCCCTCCGAAATAACCGACCTCTTCGCAACCGTACAACGCGTATCCCGGATGCTGGAACGGGTGTTCAAGGCCTCGGCTTTCAATATCGCGATTCAGGATGGGTTTGATGCTGGGCAGAGTGTACCGCATGTGCATGCGCATATTATTCCTAGGGTTGAGGGGGATTTGGATGAAAGGGGAGGGAAGGATGAGATCTATGGGATGATGGAGGGGGAGGAGGGGGATTTGGGGAAGCAGTTTAGAGAGAGGGATGGAGTGGGGGAGAAGGAGGGAGGGAGGGCGAGGTTTCCGAAGGTGGATGTGGAGAGGGAGGCTAGGAGTGAGGAGGAGATGAATGAGGAGGCTGAGTGGTTGGCGAGGGAGATGGAGAAGGATGCTGAGGCGGAGAGGGAGAAGGAGAAGCAGGCATGAGGGGGGATGCTTGATTGATGTGCACATAAGATTCGGAGCATGAAGGTGTCCAAGCTATGGAATTCGTGGGTTGAACAAAGAGTTCGGAGCAATAGAGGTGAATTCACCCTGGGTTTGATATCCTATGAGCTGTAGCGAAGATACGTCTCGTTAAAGGGGCAGAGATTCAAGACTAAAAGCCATGTGGGCTTTAAGCTGTTTAGAAACACCCAAGTAGAAAAATAATAATAAGTTAGGCATCTTCAATTTCGTATATTTCGATATATCACGAGTCATATATCATAGAACTAGGCTGAAGCATGACTCCATTTGTTTACACCAGGTAACAGAGCCTAGAAGCCTAACATCCAACATGCATAAAAATCCTAGATCACGACACACATCCTTCAACCCACACAAAAGCACTATGGCCAATCCGTCAGAACCCCCATTCCCCTTCCTCTCCCTTCCCCCAGAACTCCGCTTCCAGATCTACCGCTACATCCTCCCAACCCGCCTAACCCTAACCTTCCGACTCTCCTCCCCAAACGGACCTATCCACAACGACACCAACATCCTACGACACTTCCCCTCAAACCTACGTTTGGAATCAGTGACAAAATCCCCGATTGCATCTTCACCGGCTTCTTCATCGACCAGTCCACCCAGTGCACCAGTACCTGTTTCCCCATATGATGTTATATACCCCTCATCTCTGTTCCTGTTAAACCATCAAATCTGGGAAGAAGTAGTAGACGTCTTATACGGCGAGAACATCTACATCTTCGACCTCTACTCAACCCCGGAACCATGGCGCCCACGGCGTCCAAAGGGTTCAGAAAAAATCGGGCTTCTCCAACCTACCTGTCACACATTAATCCGGAACCTCACGATCCTAATCACCGAGGACGTAGACGCAAGTCGAGAATTCCAACCCATGAGAGCCGCGTTGCAGAAACTAGTGGATAGGATAAATCTCTGCCACGGTTCCCAGTACCGAGGTGCTCGTCTTAGACACCTCAAATTGATATACGATCCGAAGATTTGGGATCGGTCTTTTAATCCTTCGAAACGGGTTAAAAGTTGTTATGCGGATATCTCTATGGATCAATTTGTTTTCGAACCGTTTGCAGAATTGAGACTTAGGAGTCTTGAATCTATCACTGTTCAAGGAACCGAAGGCTGGTTCGCACGCGCGCTAGAGAAAGTTGCTATGAACATGATGACGCTACCTAAAATAACATACCCAAAATACACCATCCAGCGCAAACGTCGTAACTCGAATCGGAAAATCGAGGTCGAGAGGACGACGAAGTTGTTTTGGAATCCGATGTATGATTGGGAAGAGTTGAAAGCGGAGTTTAGGGATGAAGAGAATGTGCTGGTGGAAGAGATGATGGGGGATCGGGTTCTTCTTCCGTATGAGATTGAGAGGGCGTGGAGTTTATGGTGGGCAGGGTGTAAGGAGGAGGATGTTTTGAAGGCTGCGATGCTGGGTATGCCGTTTGTGGATGAGAGTTTGTTGTTTGGATGTGAGCATGAGATTATTGGGTGTATGGCTATGCCGTTGCCGGATGAGGATGATGCGGACTTGTAGGGTTATTGGTTTAGCTAGTGTTGAAGTGTGTTCTTGGGAATGGTAGAGTATGTAGGGTTATTGGAGGAATATCAATGGATTATGTACCTTTGGAAACGCTCGCTCTAATCTAATCTACGGAACTTCATATAAACATATATCATACAGACATCTTCATAGCAATACCCTTATGAGGCTGATACCCCTCAACCACGAAATCCTCCACCTTCCATCCATCAACACTGCCCCCGACTTCCCGCTCAATCCTTAATGTAGGGAAGTCTCTTGGCTCCCGCTCCAATTGAACCTTCAACGCATCCACATGATCAAGATAAACATGCGCATCCCCCATCGTATGTGTGAACGTCCCAGGCGTTAAATCACACACATGCGCCAACATATGCGTTAGCAATGCATACGAGGCGATATTAAACGGTACACCTAACCCCATATCACAGGAGCGTTGATACAAGATACTGTGCAAGACACCCTTCTGTTTCCCCTCTTCACCATCCTTCCGTCTAGGGAACGATACGTAGAATTGCGCGAACATGTGACATGGTGGTAGTGCCATCTTTTTCAAATCCGCCGGATTCCAGGCACTGAGAATGATGCGTCGATCGTATGGTTTATTCTTCAACTTGTCGATCACCTCGGCCAATTGATCAACGCCTTGTCCAGAATAATCGGCTCCATGCCCTTTATATTCCGCACCGAAATGTCGCCATTGAAAGCCGTATACAGGTCCTAACTCCCCCTCTTCATAATGCCCCAACCCCACCGAATCAAGGTACTCGCGACTTCCATTGCCGTCCCAGATTTTGATTCCGGCTGCGGAGAGAGAAGACGAATGTGTTGAACCTGCAACGAACCATAGGAGTTCGGCGATTACGGCACGTAGGAAGACACGCTTGGTTGTTAGGAGGGGGAGGATGAGTTGAGGTGGTGAACTGGGATCCTCGGGGTCTGAGGGACGCGAGAGAGCGAATTTGAGTTGGGCTGGCGCGAAGATGGAGTATGTTCCTGTGCCTGTGCGGTCAGGGCGGTGTTCGCCGTTTTCGAGGATGTCGCGGATGAGATTTAAGTATTGGTATTCTTCATGTGGTGGGGGAGAGGTTGACGACTGTGACATTTTCGCCGTGGTGCCGTTTGTGTCTGAGGTTGTAGATGTCGGTTGTGCTGGTGGGTTGCTTGGTATCTCGACTGCTGAAGGCGCCATTATGCGTGAATTGTTCCAAGCAGAAATTGTGAAAGTGCGGTGAAAGGACAGGGCGTGAAAGCGTGTTTTTGGGAGACGCGATTGCGGGTTTGGTGGTTGTGGGGTGCCGGAGGGTTTAAATACAGGGGTTCGACCTCTTCCCCCCACATGATCTTGTCATTTGTCCCACCGCTAGTTATTGTTTACTTTCCCCTGCATCACACAACATCTGCACGGCTTCCAGCTTACTTTTTTCCAATATGGCTGAAGAGGCGGCTGCGCATCATTTGCTTAATGTTTTGGAGGAGAGAGAGCTCTCTGTGGATCTGGACTCTGTGCTTGCGGCTTTTGAGTCTAATGATACCAAGAGGGAGGCTGCTGCTTGGGTTAATGAATACCTTAATGAAGAGACTTTGCTCACTAAGGAGGAACTTGAATTGTGAGTTTGGATATCATCATGTCTTGCTTATAGTTACTTATCACATTGCAGGTACGAGACGTTGTCGAAGAGAGGTCTTATCCAGCAATATGAGGAAGAAATGGCAGATGACATCCAACCAATCTACGACCACGAACTTACCACCGCCATCGAAGCACTGGAAAGTTCTACCGCCGCTATCGAAGAGCAATGTAAAGTCCTAGAGGCTCAACGAGATGCCTTGATGGCTTTGAAAGGACTCAATAAGTCCAATATCACCGTAGAGCATATGCGGAATGAGCGCCGACGAAAACAGCATCAAGAGAAGGCACGCTTGGATGTTGCTGTGAGCATTTTAGATTAATTCGTACACGTTACTTACTGACTGGATCCCCAGATTGATGATCTAACAACAACAGTTCAAGACCAATTATCTGATGCTCGTCGCGAAGCAGAAACCCAAAAATCTTCCATCACATCCTTCGTCACCGAAAGACTGAACTCCGACGACAAAATGCTTGCAGGGCTTCCAAAAATAGTTTCGAACATCACCGCCGAGCACGCCGTCACTGAAGATGAAAAATCCATCGAGCAATGGTGCGAAGCCATCGTGTCATTCAAGGCTGCAGAAGTAAAAGCCAAGATCGATACCGTGTATCTCTCCAGTATCAAGGACTATTCTCCAGAAGATATCCCCAGTGGATCTAAAGAGGATTTGGAAGCTGAGAAGGAGGCCCTGCAGGGTGAGCTGGAGACGCTGCATGCGGAGATCTCTTCAATCACACAGATGGTAGTGGAGCGCGAACTTCGTGGGCCGCTCCTCCAAGCCAAAGAACGCGCAGACAGCCAACGAGAGGAAGCACGAAGCGCATGGCTAGACTACGTATGTTATCAAATTAAATCATTACGCCCCAATACTAACCCCACCACCAGGCCCTCTCAACTCTCAAATTCATGACCGACCGTCTCAACATCGTAAACGAACAAGCCACAAAAATAAACAGCTACAACAACGCCCTATCCCACATCTCGCAAACCCTCTCCTCAAAAACCCCAAACACCCACGACGCACCCCCCACTCCCCGCGACCACCGTCGAACCAGCTCCCTGCGTAAATCCCTCCTCTCCCCCGTTAAACTCAAGCCGACGGAGAAAATCCAATTACCGCCTATTTTGGAAGATGCATTGCGTCATGCAGGGATAGCATTCAACGCCGACAGCATGGAAGAACTATGTCAAACCCTCGCGAAATCGCAAATCCAACGGGAAGCTAAATTAGAAGAGCAATATACCTCGACCGAGGAAAGCATGCAGCAGAACCTCAGCGAGGCGTTAGGCAAAGCGGAGAATGATCTCGCTAGTATCTTGGAGGCTTTGTATGCTAATACCAAGTTCCAGCAGTTCAGTTATATGGATCAGACGGCGGAGGAACGGGCGAGGGTCCTGGAGGAACAACTGAAAGATGCGGAGTTTAAGGTTGCGAATCTGGATACGACGCAGCTTTCGATTCGGGAAGAGAAGGTTGCTAGGTTTGTGGAGAAGTGGGGTGGGGGGAAGTAGTGTAGGAAGGATTCTGGTGAGGAATCCTTCCGAGGTAACGGACTAAATCACGCAACGTATCGGATCACGAGAGGAGTTTTGGTCATTGGGGCTGGGGTTTCATTTTATAGCGCGGATTGATCATTTCAAAAACATACGGGGACGGGATGGACGGTTTAATAGAGAAAATAATTCAAGGTTGCCCGGCTCATTTCATACCTCGGTACATAGGTTCCCAAACCCAGGTATATATATAATCCAGCAGCTAGCTACCTATACTGTGAAAAACTGAAACATCGGGGCTGGGTGGTTTTGCGTGCAAAAAGAAAAAACAGACATAAACAAACGTACAAAACTAGGGGGAATTATGGGCAAGGGATTCGTCAAAAAGGTGGTTATGGACATCTATGCGTGGTTTTGATGATGCTTGCTTGCTTGCATGCATGCATGATGGACGTCTCATAGGCGGCTTCGGCGGCTGCTGCTGTAGGTTGAGAGGTGCTCGGGTGCGACTCTGTTACCGTATTGGTCGATGTTGTTGTCGATTTTTTGTTCGACCCAGATCTGGTGGGGTGTGTTAGTTTGGGTTGGTTTTGATTGATGGATATATGGACGGACGGATGATGGGTAGATGGTATTGGGGCAATTGGTGTAATTGGAACTACTTACGTCTCTCTCAGATTCATAGTCACGACCTAGCAATGGCCTCATGTTGTTGCCAACTTCGACATCTCCGAAACCGGGATCGCCAACAGGACGACCGGCATGGGAGGATTGATACTCGGGTTCGTAGCGTGGAGGGGCTTGGTATCTGGCTGGAGGGGGGTAACGGTCCTCAGGGTATGGAGGCGGATGACGACCTTCGTAGGAATGATGCCTCTCGAAGTGGGCACCATTGGAGGAAGGAGGGGCGCCATGGTGGGCCTCTTCGATGATGTATCTCTCCTCGACTCTCCTTGGAGGCGGAGGCCCACGGAATTCCCGCTCATCGATATATCGTTCCTCCACGCGGTGAGGACCATGATGTTCATGGTGGACATGGTAGTGGTGTTCCTCAGGAGGACGCTCATACTCTTCATCCCTTTCCTTCTTCTTCTTCTTTTCCTTTTCCTTTTCTTTATCCTTATCTTTCTTCTTCTCGAGAGCTTCAAGCGTGGCTAGGAACCCCAACACCTGGATCAAGCTCAAATGCGCAGTATTCAATTCCAATTCCCTCGTCTTAAGCTTATGCTCATCATCCAACACCCATCGTAAACGATGTCGTAACCCAACATGCCTTCCATCCCTAACATCACTATCCACCCTCTCAGCATGGGGAATGATTTCTTCCAACGCAACACGCGTATCCTTCACCACGCCATGAATCCACTCCGTCTTCTCGCGATTGCGACTCAGCTGATCGCGGATCTCGGGTAAATCGAGGAGACGTTGGACCTCCTCCAGATCACGCCGGACGCGGATGATGAGCCGTACGAAGACGCTGTTGTGCGGGCCGACGTCCTTGAGCTTCTTGGCCCTCGTTGCGAATTCCCCGAATTTGTAGGCTCCGCCCAGGGCGCTGAAGATGGCGCCGGCGCCGAGGAGGGTTGCTGCGTTGCCTTTCACCATGGTGGTGTTGACGGTGAGAGGGGATGGGTCTGGTGCATGGGAAGTTGGATGGGTGGATGGTGGAGGGTGGAGGGCTGGTGGTGGAGTGGAGCGAGGCGGGCGAGCGAGCGAGAGAGACGAGAGAGCGAGAGCTGAGCTGAGCTTTTGGTGCTAGCCCGGGCTGGGTTTGTTGTTGCTCTGGGCAGCGAGCAGCCAGGCAGGGCACGGGGCGCGGGTGGTCGATTAAGGGGGGTCGGTGGCTGGGAGTGGCCAGTTATGGCGAAGCTTGGGCTTCCATTCAACCACTGCTCTCGCTCGTGATTTGCCGCCGACCTCGCCAATGCAGAACGGATGCAGCTGAGGCCCGTCGTATTCTACGTATCCTTTGATTGTTTTCCCCCTCGTTACCTGCCTGCCGTTATTATGTATGTATGTATGTATGTATGTATGTG
>AJFL01000846.1:0-27055 GCA_000467735.1 Rhytidhysteron rufulum CBS 306.38 | reverse complement strand
CACCGTGCACAAGGTGGCGGGTCCTTCTACTCGAGCTGGAATGCTACTCGAAGTCCTCGATGGCTGTGCATCTGGCGACAACAAAATTATATGTGCGAACGCCCTCAAGGCTGAATCTTGGGTGCAGATTGGACTGGCTGAACTGGTTTGATAAAATGGGAGCTCTCCCTCTCCCATTCCCGGGCTTTTTCTGACCCGGTACCTCTCCTGCGGCGCCCCTCAACCCTCATCCAAACTGCCAGAGCTCTTGCTGCCGCGTCACTAGGGGTGGCCTCTGGGAAGCTTCTATACTTCATGGTTACACTCCTCTTCTCCTCTACTACCGTTCAGCGTCAGTTTGGAATGCACCGACCTGCGTCCTCAGATTGGCGACCCAAGTTGCGCGCTCCCCGGCCACGCATAGCGCGACGACCCCACTATGGCTGCATCCCAACCATCACTCCTCCTTGATGAACCCGACATCTCTCCATACGACAGCCAGCTCCAACAATTCACCAAATGGCTGGAATCCAACCAGTGCTTCGGCACCCGCGCCTCAGACTCCGATTGCCTGCGTCCGTTTATTCCCTTCACAGCCATTCGAGAGAGGTTCAGCGACGTGCGATACGTCCAACGGCTCCTAAACGTTCTCTACCCACCAGACCAAACCGCCGACGCCCCCGACCCCAAATACGTCAGAGACCATTACAGCAAGATCTTCTGCATCCTCATACTTCTCGAAGAGGGCAGGGCCATCCAGTACTTTTGCCAGCATGCCAGCCTCGATGACAACAAGTTGCCGTTCCACAGCAAGCCCGATTACTTCCCAGTTCGCAAGGACGATTTCTGGGACAAGTTTTTCGAACAGCAATTTGCATTTACTGTGAGTCCTTTTGAGGATAATTCTGACAGGGAAATTTCAAGCTCGTGCATCCTGCCAATCATCAAAAGAGAAAAACTCGGCGGCGGATCGAGTGCCACCATCTCCAAGATAACGGTCCACCCTGCATACAACAAGTTACACCCAAACCGCTCTCAAGGGGTATGTATCCTTCCGAATTCCTTTAGTGAGAACCCCGCTAAAATAGTAAAGAACCTAGATGATCCTCCTAGAAATATCCTAGTACTAAAAACCTATCGCCGGTCTAGTACTAATCCTGCTAGGGCCGAAAGATACTATAAGAAAGAGCTAAGCGCTTTTCGAAAGCTCCACAATTGTGAATATATGGTAAAGTGCTTTGGGGGTTTCAGACAGGAGAACACGTGTAACCTCATACTCGAGTATGCCGACAAAGGAACCCTGGAAGATTATTTTCAGGGAAATCCACCGCAGTCAGCAGGGGAGATTTTGCTGTTTTGGAAAAGGTTATTCAAGGTTGCCCGTGCACTGAGGCATATACATGGCCTACATCCGGGAAGAGATGGTCTACAGACACTTGAAGGGTACGTCGGGACACTCGTGTTAAATTTCTACGTCGATGAATTCACTGACAAGTTCAGACTACACCAAGATGTGAAACCGCAGAATATTCTAGTTATGACGATGAAAGAGCAACACGGTGAAGGCATATGCTTCAAGCTTGCTGATTTTGGTACCTATCACTATCGCCATGTTATAACACATGGGGAAGGTACTCTTCTGAATAGTACTGGCACTCGAACCTACGGTAAGATCCATCATTCCCCAATTTTCGAGACATGCTCATGAAGTTACAACAGGTGCCCCTGAAGTTGCTCGTTATGATGATGACCTCACCAACGCCAACTTACGATTTCACCCAAAGGTTGATGTCTTCTCTCTCGGTTGTATTTTTAGCGAAGCTGTGGTGTGGCTTTATCAAGGTCGTACTGGCCTAATGAATTATCGACAAAAACGCAAAATAGAAGCCAACAGAGGCCTTACCCACAGAGATGGAGAGTGTTTCCACAACGGCATAGGCCTACTTGACGCCGTCAAGAAGGAACATCAGGATATGTTGCATTGGATCACCACTCACCGGCCCCATGATGAAGCCAGCCTTGAGGTAATACGGTTGATTCGGGACATGCTAGCTACTGATCCTCAGTACCGACTGAATGCTACGCAAGTAGATGGCAAGTGCAGTAGCATTTTGCGCAACCTGAGGTCGTCTTGTGACTCGTCTAGGTCCTCTCAACCTTTACAACAACCCTTTCTACTCCCTCAATCGGACCATTCTACTCACATCCCCGAACCACCTGCGCCACTAATCAACTATACCGATGTGAATTCGGTTCGATTAGACACCCAAACTACGATACGTCGACGTGAAACTGCTCCGCTACCTTCCCTCGAGCACTCGGAGAGTAGAGTACCTACAATACCACGAGCAAATACTACACATTTTTGGGATATTCCGGAGCGATCCGAAGCTTCACATGAACAAAGTAGTGTCCAAAACAGGAAAGAACATGGAAACCCCAAGTTCATGGATGATAGCTTCCCTGGACGCAAAAAGCCACCATTCTCCGCACCCATGTCCCAAACTTACCATGAACGAATGCCGACCCATACCTCTGGAGGTGCATCAGTGATGTGTCCATGGAACGGATCTAGCTCTTCATATTCAGGAAGGGGTCGCAACAGTGGCTTGGCTTCTGTATCGACGACCAACATTACAGTCAGCGAATCACAAGCCAAGGATATGGGTATGAGAACAACTAGAGTCGATAAGCCTTTACCGTTTTTCTCAGTTAACCAGGCAAAGGAATGGAGAAGACAAAAAAAGAGACAGAAACACAACTCCAAACCCCTTCCTAAAGCTCTTATGCGAGACTTGTTTATGCGGGATTATGTAAGGTTGCATTCATCTTGTTCTGGTCATCACTAACACATATTAGCTTTTCCTAATAGACAATTCCGAAACCATGGAAGATCATCGGAATGATGTGCGAGACCTACTTAAGATACTCACCTATATTCTCAAGGACAAGGATCCAGATGGCATCGAAATGAAGTTCATGCAATCGCCAGAGACCTATAAAACCAAACGGACCATTCGTGGGAGATTCAAAACTACATCTCTCCTCAAAGTTTTCGACTGCATCGAATTTGCAGACTCTTCTAATATCACCACGAATCTTGAGGAGATATTGTATGAGTATGGAAACAGTCTTGATGGCGAACAGGGCGCTAACCGGCGCCCACTGACCATCTTCGTCCTTACCGATGGGGTGTGGCAGCCCTGTTGTAAACCTGCAATGCCAATCAAGAATCTTGTACAGAAGCTCGAGAACCGGGAATGCCGTGTCAATCAAATAGGCATCCAATTTATAAGGTTCGGTTCAGACCCAGAAGGGATCAGACGGCTAGACTTATTGGACAGCGCGCTAGGGCTACCAAGGTAAGTAACGAGACATAAATAGCCTTATTGTGCCCGAGATGTATTAACTTTGTATACAGGGATATCGTAGACACCGAACCGTACAAGAATGGGAATGTCTTTAAAATGCTCCACGGATCTACGAATCCCTGGTTTGACAAATGCAATGAAGACCAGGACCGTCTTCAATATAGACCATTGTCAAATAGTGTTGACGCTTTCCTTATGAAAGACGTTGGAGGATGAACAATAAGTCACCTATGCTCTTCCTCCAGATCAGACCATGGTTCCATTCAAAATCCGCAGTGGATAATGGACTGGACGGCTTGAGCTTTTGATCTTCGTTCCTCATCGAGACTGTGCAACAACTGCATAGTCACTTAGACGGTGTTGTTTTACCTCATAGCCAACGAACCCGCCCATATAGAACAAGGAAGGCCGGGTCCTCTACCACGCATTCCGCAGGGATACGAACGAGCTACAGCTGTATCTTTCCGGCAGAGCTTGTTGCTGCATGTAGTAGCCATCAACCATCGCACTGCCGATGGGATACGCTGAAAGGGAAACCAGAATTCTAAACCAGCTCAAAGTATGTGCCATTGAGGCACACTGCTAGCCAAAGATTACTTTGATGGTCTTGAATAGGCATTCTCCTCCAACCTGTAGATATACATTCGTTTCCCGTAATAGTCTAAATGCGGATACCAAAACTCGCGTGTATTCCTTCATGCATATGAAATTGCAACAGTATTGATAAGCATATGGCTGGGAACGAGGTCCGTTTCTTTCTAGTATTGAGATTATTCTGTACTATGTAGATGAATGTATATGCATAGAAATACAAAGTCATAGGGGCTTATATATAGGTACTTATAAATGTTACACCCTCAAGATACTTTATGATTATAAGATAGAGTTGGTTCACAGCCAACCGTGATTGGCTGAGACCAAATCATGGCCCGTGCTCACGAGTGTTTTCTCACACAGCAGTCTGCCTTGGGATGACCTTGCACTCACCGCTATACTGCTGGTTTTTCATCCCCCTTTCCTTCTGTCTCATCAAGGGTATGATTCTTCTGACCGGAATTATTATCATTGACTTTGAAGCTGGCTAAGCTCCTTATCACGCGACGGAATTTCTCACCGGTTCAATGCCCGCTTGCCCTTCCAGCCTGATGATGACCAAGTAGATCATCTAGGTTGAGCGCGCAACCACCGGCTTCATGTCTTTCCCTTCGCCTTATTGGTGGAGCAGAGCCTCATGTCATGCACGGCCAACTCATTATGGTCAACCAAGGCAAATGGGTTTATATTCGTCGTGAATGGTATCGCAAAGCGAGGCCGACTTTCAATAGTATCCGTTCGCCTTCAGGATATCAGAGACATTGTCATTAACTTTCACGAACCTTCCATAGATCAACCACAGAAGCCCCAATTTGAAACTTGCAGGCAATTATCCACCTGTCAACCACGTCCTGGGGCGAAATTGAATCATGAGCAGTGCCTGGGCATATCAGTTAGTCCAGGACAATATTCCTCAATACTCTTTGACCAAAACAAAACTGGTACAATGGCTTAGTCAAAGATTTCCGGGATTCAATGAAGGACACTTCCGGATTGAGGTAAGTGAAATATCATGGTGTAGGAACCATTTCAATAAGCTTATCCTAAATTATAGTATTGGAACGATCATATCCTATTCTGGATTCCGGAATATTTGACAGCAGTATGTATTAGAAGGACTAGAAAATGGAATTAGAGCCGATACTCATTTTTGGTTTAGGACGAGAAAGAGGATATTAAGAGCTTGGCTGAAGATTGAACTTACTCTTGCTTGGCCGGGAAAGATTGTGGATTTTCGAAATGACTGGAACGTCAGGACCGCGACGAGTAAAAGTTTACCAGTTTTCAAGGACCACACACCAATCCAGTTCACTGAAAGCCCAGGCAGTGTTATAAATTTACTCTTTAACGCAGTGGTATCTGGATGCTCTGTGGAGTGTAACGTGATGCTTTCGCACTGCCTTAGAAGGACTCTCACGCTATGTACTTTGCGAAAGGTGGGTGACGGCCTCTAAGCCTCAAGGCATACTTTATACCCCGCTTTGGTGCCTGACGGGATTGGACAGGTCGAGCAAGGTTCCGGTGAGCGGAGCCTGTGCAACTTAACCTGCCCGAGGCCAACGTCCAACCAGGCTCCTTGAAGTGAAAGGCAGACAGCCGCCCACGTAACTACTAAGCAGCCTTATCTAGAATATCATTTACAGGGTGTGCACGAAGTATCGATATATACTGCACCTTCCAGCTCTTGTTTTCGTTCTGGCTGATGTATACCAGCGACAGGTGCTCACAGCTTCACTTCTAACCTTACAATTGATTACGCAAGGGCCATCTTTTCCGAGTGAAAGAGCTTACGTCATGGAACACCTCGTCACATCCATTGATGCCGCAGCAACGTATCCTAAGAACTTGCTTTGTTCGGAGCTAACGGAAAGTAAGCTCAACAGCTACGTCCAGAGACTGGACGAAGAAGAGAACAGCCTCTTTACGGATGAGAAGAAAGCAGCCATTGATTTTCTAGAAAAAGATGAAAAAGCTAGTAGTATGTCCTTTGCAGTGTTTTGGGGGGTTTCACTGACCATTGTACCAAATTAGCATTCACCTCAACTTGCGTTAAGTCCATGGAAGAGCTAAAAAGACAGCTTCTCAATGTCCAAGTATCTCAGAAGGAGCCGCTATGCAGATTTGTGTGAGTATTAATTTTATATTGATCGATCCGAGGTATATGGACCAAATTCTTGTGCCCATTTCAACCTTGGACGCCTGAATGTAATCGATTTCTCGCACTTTATTCTATAACTGCTAAGAAGCGATCATTAGGTTTATACACTCACGAAACTCGAGGGAACGGCTCAAAATTACTAGGGCCATGTTATCGATGCTCCTCAGTTACCACCAAGTTCCTCCTTCCTTCTTGGATTTTATATTCACCTTCGGTCATCAACTATACGCCAAGGGTTTCCATAGCGGATTTTACGTAGATAATCGTTTGCTGGAGATGGACAAAGCTGTCAGTATACCTTCACTTGGACGTTCTGGAAATGAGATGCGAATATGCTACAATCTGCGATCGCCAGAGCCTTCTGAAGCTTTGTCTGGCCTGCAATGGTCTATTCGACAAACAGCGCTTTCGTTTACCTTCGACATTGAAACGGGTCGAACATTCTGGGTCTTTGTCAAAGGAAACGATTCAATCAGGGATCGAATCAAATCTGAAATGGCGTTTTCGTCTCAGCGATATGCTTTCGACTCTATTAACAAAGCACTATCCGCGTCGCTTTTCACTCATCTTATCATATGCGAATGGGCAAGTGAGCAGTGGCGCTGGTTCAACAACGACCTGGAAGACGAGTTTCAAAAGGCAACTCGTTGGGTGGTAGCAACGAAAGAACTAAGTATGACTTCCATGAAACCCGATGTAGCATCTCCACCGATACTCCAATCACCCAAAACCTTTTCGAGGCAATCAACACTAAATAATGCGGATGAGTGGATCCCCACTTCACTGTCAGACACGTCAAAGACAAAGCAACTACAATCATTTCCTTATCAACCAACCACGCCTAACAGTCCGACGGTATACAAGGACGCCCAAGCCGCCTCACCAGTCACTTACTCCCCTATGAGGACACTGGCTCCTCCTACCGACAATAGTAATGAAGGAAGAACAACGCATCATTCTATTAACGATCTTCAACAACTTCAGTATATAAGGGAGAAGGCAAATGAGGCTATAATGGCTTTAAAGACCAACCGTGATGCAGTCGAGAAAATAAGGCAGCAATACGAGCTTTTGCTAGGACACAGTGCATCTACGGCCATCAACTGTTCGGCAGAGTTTAGCAAATTCACCAGTCAAATCACATCCATCAAAGACCAATTCGACCTACAGCAATTTCGACTCGAGGACCTACTTCTGCGCCTCTCTGACCGTAGCGCCTTGGTATGTAAAGAACTCGAAGTATACCCAGTCAGCCCTGACTAACGGTCTCCCAGCTCCGTGGCATCATAGATCACCGCAACACAGAAACCAGTAAACAACTTACTCAAACCAACATCGAGCTGGCTCATACAAACGTCCAACTGACAAGTGCATCACAAATGTCTGGGGACCACGTTGAGAAGATGACGGCGGAGATGCACACGATGACTATGGATATGCAATCGATAGCTCACAAAACAAAGCAAGAGACTGTCTCGATGAAAATCATCACTCTCGTGACTCTCTTCTATTTACCTGGGACTTTCATTAGCGTAAGTGCACTGTTGAATGATGCTTGTGTGCGCTAGTCATACTAATGAATTTGTAGACGATAATGAGTACGCCAATCTTAACTTTCAACCCGGGTGTGCATGTCTCATGGCTTGCTTTGCTCATGTTTTTGGCGATTTGCTTGCCGCTGTTGGTATTCACCTTCAGCGCATGGTATGGAGTGTATTGGTGGCAGAATCGGCCTGGGCGAATGAAATCTAGAGGTCTGAAGTCGATGGTTTGTTGTCAGGGCACATGAGACCTCACCCCTAGTTGGTCTCACGTGAGTTCCGGAGATGGTATAGCTGCGCGCAACCTTCCTCACGGCTGGAAAGGAATCTACGAGATGGCGTGGAGTCGGCGGTTGAATTTGGAATGCGATTAAGCTATTGCTTTAATTAGGCCTGGTGCCATCTGGGTTAGATCTATTAGATGCGTTGGAGTCATGGTCTTTGGCTTCCTTCCTTCCTTCCTTATTGATCACACCATCAAATCTTAAAACGATATTTCTGGTGGCTAAGGTATTGATTGGGAATCTGGGATGCATCTATTGAAGGTTTCGTGTCATTGCTATGGTGAGGCGTTGAACGTACAAATTGAGCCGATGGAATGCACGATGCAGACAGAAATAATTGTGCTGTGGACCTCAGAACGAGAGGGGAACGGGTGCGCTACTGCGGGGGACAAGTATTCAGGGTCTTTATCGCGCATAATCAATGCGATCTCTGTTAAGATAAGCAGTAGTTGCAGAAGTTGATTTATAAACAGCGGAAGGGCGCGGAAACTAAACCTTTGGGATACCACGAAGATGGGGCGGGGTCGACAGTATAAAGGGCGTGTGCAATCCGCCGCCGCCCCCAGGAGCAAAAGTACATCCCAAGCGTAGCTGGATGCACTGCCACCATATTTTCACCACAATTCTCAAACGTACGCACGAGTCGAGCGAGAGATTGCGACGTTGATGATCATGGACGCGCACTGCAACGCCGTATACTACTGCTGCGATCTTCAGGTCCTACTGTAGGAGATGGCGGGCTACCTTACCACAACGGAGGGAATGCCGTGGAGCCGCCCCTGAGGTCAAAACGACGGGTGGACTCGCCGCAGGAGCTTGGGGCGTACTGTCGGACGCGATGGTCGCCAATCCTGCCAGAAGATTGCGGGCGGATTGCCGAGGGATGGGATCATTGGGATGGCAGAGATTGCAAGAGATTGTTCCAATTGTGCTTGGAAGGGGTGCTAGCTGGAGAGGAGGCGCAGGAGGTGGCAGAACCAATTTCGTCCCCTATTCCGGCTGCTCATCGAGGCGATGCGAAACGAGTACGTACTTCCTCCCGTAAGTCATGGGCCAGCCCTCGCTCTGGGCGCCCTTCTCTTTGCTCGTCACAACAACGGTCAAACACAATGAAATATTGTTTATTCTCTGTTTTTGCTGTCTATCCTGCTTGCATCAAATTTATAAACAATTCCGATCGCGTTGGTGGGCGCAATAATATCTCAGCTTCTCCCGTCCCTGACACATACTTTGCATCTGCTCGGCGCGACTCTCGCAGTCTGGCCCATTTCGTTTCGTGGGGATGGCACGTCGACCGCGCGGTAGTGTACGAATGCGTGGGGATTGACGCCTCCGCTACCGTAGTGCCCTTGGCGGTTACAATCTTGACATTCACCAGAGACACTCAAACCCCCTTACTCTGTCCGCATTAGCCAGCTCCTCGACTGCGCTTGCATCGCCCGCCATGTTATCTACCAAGCCCTCCTCCAGCTCCAGCTCCTGCTCGGCATGCCCTTCATCTCTACCCGTCTCAATTCCTACGACTTCTGATTTTTCTCCCCCTCCCACTCCTTCTGTTTCTTCCCCTCCTTCGCAATGGATCGTAACCAGATCCTCTCCCCCCGAAAGATCGAAGGCCTCATAGCTGACGGCCATGTCATCGTCATCTCGGAAGGCTATGTGTTGCGCCTCGATAGCTGGCTGGACAAGCATCCCGGAGGACGCCTCGCTGTTATGCATATGGTAGGAAAAGATGCGACGGACGAAATCAACGTGTAATTGCTCTCCTTCACATCAATCCCACCCTATCATACCATCATACCATCATACCATTACTCTCCCATCCTCTTCAAAGCAGGTAAGCTTTGTCACAAATACTTTGGTACTACTTTGGTACTTGCTGTGGCTTGTTGAAGGAATATACGTCACTATCGTTCTTTTGAAGACCCGTAGGCTGACTCTGTTTTCCAATTCTAGATACCATTCTGCCAAGTCCCTGCGAATGATGAAAGCTTTCCGAATTGGTCGAATTGAAGAGCCATGGATCAACCTAACCCCACCAATCAGAGGCGGCGTCTATCGCAAGTACGACGACGAAGAAATTATCATCAACATAGAGGAGTTTGAAGACTCGGAAACGTCAGAAGAATCCGAGGAGGATGGTGACAGCATGATCTCAACTTTCCGATCTCTTAACTCTAGTTCTACTAGTCTCGATATCATGTCAGACGCTGGGCTTGGATCATCCGCTCGGTACAGAGGCTCTCTGCTGAAGAATAAGAAAGAAGAAATCCGCAAGAAGCTGGAAATTGATGATGACATCTGGAACACACCCTTGCCATGGGGCGCAAACACTTCAACGATCGCTGATGTCTACACATCAAAATTGATCCAGAGTGAAATCGACGACAACACCAAAACCTATCCACCTGTGGATCTTGCCACCCAACGAGACATCACCTCGAAATTCCAAGCTTTGCATCAACGGGTCAAGGATGAAGGTTTCTATGAATGCCGGTATCGGGAATACATGAAGGAACTCGTTCGCTATTCTACGCTATTTGCTCTTTTCATAATCACCCTGAAATATGAGTGGTACATGACATCAGCCATCTTCCTTGGTCTTTTCTGGCACCAGATCATGTTCACAGCTCATGACGCTGGTCACTTGGGTATCACGCAAAATTTCGTTGTTGATACATTGATTGGAATGTTTATTGCCGATTTCTGCTGTGGTCTATCGATCGGATGGTGGAAGAGCAGTCATAACGTTCATCATCTCGTTACCAACCACCCGGAGCACGATCCCGATATCCAGAACGTGCCGCTCTTTGCTACCTGCCCGTCGTTCTTCAAGTCACTCCACTCGACATACTACGACTTCACCTTCGTTTGGGACGCGGTAGCCAATTTCGCAACGCGATATCAGAAATACACCTATTACCCTGTCATGGGCATCGCTCGTTTCAACCTCTATCTTCTATCCTGGCTCCACCTTCTCTCCCCACGCTCCATGAATCTCGGTACCGCTGCCTGGACCCGTCCAACGGAAATCTGCTTCATGCTCTGCTACTGGATCATCTTTGGTTACTGTCTCCTATGGCGCAGCATTCCCACCTGGTCCCTCCGCGTCGCCTTCGTTCTCATCTCCCACATCATCACTATGCCACTACACGTCCAAATCACCCTATCCCACTGGGGAATGCCAACCGCGGATCTCGGAGACGCAGAATCTTTCCCTCAACGCCAGCTGCGCACCACCATGGACGTCGATTGTCCCGCCTGGTTAGATTTCATCCACGGAGGTCTCCAATTCCAGGCCATCCATCACATGTTCCCCCGTGTACCAAGACACAACTTGCGAGCGTTGCAAGCGTTGGTCATTGAATTCTGCAACGAAACTGACATCCCGTATAAGATTTTGGGATTCGTTGCTGGGAATAAGGAGGTGGTCAGTAGGTTGGATGATATTAGTAAACAGGTGGAGATTCTCGTGAGGTGTCAGAAGTATATGGCTGAGACGGGTGAGAGTGGCTTGGCTTGATGTTCATCTCACGGTTGTTTAGAAGCGTTTCTGTGTATTTTTAGAGTTTAAAATTGGAGTTTTGGGAAAAGGGAAAGGGATCGGGAGGATACCAAATAGAGGAATAGAGAGTATTATTTCTAGGATCTCATTAGCCTGCTTGGGAGTGTGTTGTTCTGGCGTGGATGGAACGGTGATTATGTGGTTTCTAGTGGTATAGTATTGGATAATTGGTATGGTTGCACTTTTCACTAGACTAATAACCAGTCACTGTAAGTTTTATACCCTTCTAAATAAATTTTTTTTACTGATCTTTGACGGCATTTCGTGAACATCACCAACAACTGGATATCCGCTAACAAAGTGTTGCTGATCCGTGATCTCTCTCGGCCGGTAGCTCCATAACATGACGTACAGAAGTCATGATTAGATTGATGAGTGTTTACCTGCAGTACACTCCTTGCAAAATCTAGCATAGCTTCGTATTAGCTCACCGTTTCAGGTTAACAAATGTGTATCCCCAGGGATCAAAAACGTCTATTCCCCGCCCCCGCATCACAGCTCTCCTGTCACATCCAACAAGAGACCTTCACGCCTTTCCATCAGTGGAAATCAGAACGAAGAATCCATAGCCATGAGTGGTGTTAGGGCGGGCTACTTCATGCTTGACATGGATTGTGTCAAGTATAATATCGAGAAGGCATCTCCCAATATCAACCTCCAGTATTCCTCCAAACACAGCCTTAGTCCTCAGTATCACTTCCACAATGATATCCCTCCTCCTCGAAACCCCCCTCTCCACATGGTTCATCACAATCCTCCCAATCTCCCTCCTAATCTACTGGATAACCTGGACAATCTACAGCCTAACCCTGCACCCGCTCTCCGCAATCCCCGGCTCCCTCTGGTCCTCCACCTCCCGAACCTGGCTCATGTACCACATGTATCTTGGCAACATCGAAGAAGCCACCAGAGCCCTCCACGCCAAAAACGGCCCCGTCGTTCGCGTCTCCCACAACGAAGTCTCCGCCAGCACCGCATCCGCAATACCCAAGATATATAGAACGCAGAATCCGTTGATGAAGACGGATTTCTACGCTCCATACCGCCCGATTGGCTTAAGTGAGAAACACGATACATTCACCGCTGTAGATGAAGTTGCACATACGGCGTATCGAAGGATTGTAAATCCGGTTTATACTATGAGTAGTATTTTGAAAAACGAAAACCCCATAGACGATTGCTTAAACCTACTCATAAACCGTATAGGCGAGTATGCCGATACCGGAGAAATCATGGACCTAGGCCACTGGTTAGAAATGTACTCCTATGATATCGTCGGGACAGTATTCTTTGGCAAATCATTCCAGTTCCTAGAAAAAGGCTACGATCATTTAAACTACATTGACGCTATTTGGAAAAGTCTTCCGTTGTTGGGGTTTGTGGCTGTGGCGCCTAGTTACTTACGGCCGTTGATCTTAGGCCTTGCGGTGTTGAGTTCGGGGATGTTGGGGGCCGTGAAGGCGGTTGGTGGGATTACAAAGACGGCGGTTGAGAGGACGGAGGAGAGGAGGGGGGAGAGTGAGAGGGGGGAATGTGAGGGGGGTTTGACTGGAAGTGATATTTTGTCGAGGTTGTTTGAGATTGTGAGGGAGAGGGGGGAGAAAGTCGGGTTTGGGTATAGGGAAGTGGCGTTGGAGGCTTGGGTTGGGATGTAAGTTAGTTCTCAACCTATCTCTTTCAAATCTAACCATCACTCACTTCCACAGTATAGCAGGCTCCGACAGCACCGCCATAGCCCTCCGTTCAATCCTCTACAACCTGCTCAAAAACCCACTCTCCCTCGCCAAAGCATCTACGGAGATCCATACCGCAGACACAAAAGGCTTACTTAGTACTCCGATTCAATATAACGAATCTACAACCCAGCTCCCTTATACCAACGCTTGTATCAAAGAAGCTTTACGCGTTTTCCCGCCTTGGCAGATCCATATGCCGAGGTATGCTCCGGAGGAAGGGATTGAGTTGGAGGGGAAGTTTGTTCCGGGGGGTTGGAGGGTTGGTGTTAATCCGGCACTCTGTCATTTTGATAAGGAGGTTTTTGGGGGGGATGCTGGGGTGTGGAGACCGGAAAGGTGGTTGAGTGGGGAGGGGGAGGGGTTGGAGAGGGGGATTTTGACTTTTGGGGCGGGGACGAGGGGGTGTATTGGGAGGAATGTGAGTTTTGATTTTGATTTTTACCCTTTCCTATCATACACACACTCTCTCCCTGTCCCTGTCCCTCTCCCTCTCTCTAGTTTCCTTTCTTCCAGTGACGGCTAGTAAATACAGTTGGATATTGTTAATCCTTCTACTGTCTTGTATACCGTCTATACAGGAGGGTATCAAAGGGTTTCCAAAATTGCAGATACCTGTAGGTAAATTGGATATGGCTAACAAGTGAAATAGTTAGCTCTAGCAGAAATCCATAAAACGATCCCAGAGATCCTAAGGCATTTTACGTTGGAGATGTCGCATGATCGGCCGTGGAAAACGAGGAACTCGGCTTTTGTTATGCAGAGTGGGGTTACTGTGAGGGTGAAACGGAGGGATGAAGGATCTCTAAGTCTCTAAGTGATATTATATCGGGTTATCACCCATGGAATGTGTGAAGTCTATATGGATTTTCTATGACACTCTACTACCATGATATCTATAATGGATAATATATACAATATTTACGAGATATATGAAGGGACTCGTATCGATTATGTTAAATTTTCGGTTCCAGTTCCCCACGGTTGCGGTTTCAATAGGACTTTGAAAACACTAGGTGATTATACGTACAAGTCTACATTCACATGGGAAGCCCAGGTCAGCAATGGCACATCGGATATATTTGATCCTGTTAACTATGACTACATCTTCAATGCCTGGGGTTCCTATCGACTCAATTCTCCTCCATTGAGTATTTGCCCCGTAGTTTACATATTCCAATCGACGGTGCAGGCCAATACGACGACAGACGCTATCGCACTTCTATGCAATCCATTTATAGAGGAAGTGATGGCAAATATCACGTTTTGGTATCCGGACTTATCTATTGACAAGAGAATCCCACCGGTGACAATAGAATCCACGGCGAAGTACGTTACGACCACCCTAACTAAGCCAGTAAATTTCTGGAATACGCTTTATAGAGGTACGGAAGGCATTGGACGTACAAGACCATACTCATCCAAATCCGGGGACTCTGCGGCTTTCCATGCTGCTTTTGAGAAAAGATACGCATACACAATGGCGCAATACCTCAGTAGTGATCGCACCGATCTCGATAGTAACACGACAATCTTCAATGGAACATCCCTCAGTAACGTAATCGTCGTGAAGCTCATCCCCTTCTCCACACGTCTCCTTCAAGTCCTTCTAGCAATCATTTCAATCTGCATATTCAGCACATTCTTCACCATCAAATTCGATCATGTGCTTCCGAAACCCCCATTCACTATCGCGGCCATCGCAAGCCTCGTAGCAGACTCCACGCTCGTGAAAGAAGGGATGTATCCCCCAGGCTCGGAGTGGCTGAGTGATCGAGAGTTGGAACAGCTAGAGGTGTTTAAGGGGAAGAAATTTAGCATGAGGTGGAGGAGGAAAGAGAATGGAGATATGTGGTATGGCATCGATATTGATCAGGGATGGGATTTACAGACTGGGGAGCCTCTGTGAAAGATTTTCCTGGACACAATTTAGCTGCTCAGCAGTTCTTCTACGACAACGATAAAGGCTGCTCACTTGGCTACGCACCGGCAAAAGATATTTACTGCGATGTTTGAAGGCTGCGACAAGAGCCTAACCCTCCTTTTCTATTCACCCTACTCCCCCGAGGAAGATCCAGACTTCACCCCCGCTGATGGAACAATGCGAGCATCGCTGGAGTGGTCGAATGTCTGAAAAACAAGTGATAAAAAACTCAAATTGATTTTGGAAACATGGCTGAAGATGGCAAGCTCCATGAGCTATGAAGTTTAGTATCCGACCGGCCAAATGAGTTTTCGAGAGTGGGCTTTTTTAATATGGTATTCGTTCAGTGAGGGGCGTTCATGTTGCTGCTATCGATTGGCGTTCGAGATTGATTTTTGCTTGGGTTTCAATCCAGAAGACGATGCATCTTATACTGAAAAGAATGGCACCAAGGTCCATGCTAAGTGGTAAAAATAGAATGCAAAGATCATTATTTGTACTCTAAAATCTGGAGTTAGAGAACTTGTTTATCCACTGAAGATACTACATTTATTTATCAGAACACAAAGACAATCTAAGCCTTCCACATACCAGTTCACTGCCAACGCTTCCAATGTATTCCAAATAAACAATTCGGCTAGAAACAAATTAAGCTCGGTAAACTTGGCAAAATACATGAAGTGGAGCGGACATAAGCACTCAGTCAAAAATGTATATATACCTCGCCCCAACTAACTTGTTTAGGTTTAGCGCTGAAGGTTAACAGAAGCTCTGGGGCTGAGGTGATGCTAAGCTTCCTCACATCATCACTTAAGCAACACTCAAAAAACTGCACCAGCACGGATACAAAGCTACAACTTAGTTATCCCGTCTTACATCTATCATGGATTTCCCCGTTAGTATAGCTTCGTTACTCCGATATTTGTCACTGCTCCGTCAACGCCTTGTAGCAAATCAGCCACGCTCTCATTTTATTTCTCAGCTAATTCAATAAATCGATTCGCGAGATACTTTCTTTCTAGGTAATTATGCTATGGTATCAGAGGATGATGCATGTAATCTTTCCAATCGTGACACATCATTGATCGCTTGGCTCCACTTCCCTTACTAACTAACTAGGGATTCCTTTCTCAGCTTTCTGGAGACAGCCACCCTGATCTCAAATTGATCCTTCGAAAACATCTTAGTTTATCGTCTTTCGAAAGAATCCAAGCATGGATGCTCACGGAAGTGCCTCGTGGGGATCTCATGGCTTTGGTGGGCTCCCTTCGGAACATACCCGCGAAATGGATAGAATCTATCAAAGCCACAGTGTTGATATAAAAGAAGCCATGTCCTTCGGTAGTATTCTTCATCATCATCACGAAATCTCCAGGGCTTCTTCATTGTCTAGTCTTTCATTCTTCATTCTCTTTCCTCTTTCTTCTCTATCCCTCCCACCATGCTTCCAACGAAGCCAAATCTCTCCATGGCCATGGCCATCGCAGGTTTTCTAAACGTTGCAGCGAGCGCTACAAATGGCACATCCGGAACCAACTACAGCAGCCTGTCAGTACCTTCTTCCCGCTGTTCAAGATCATCGCAACCTAAACCAGCGAATATAGCTCACTACCATACTACCCATCCAACGGCGACTGTCAAGATTATCTGATCCCAATTGACATCGAATATCAAGCGCCTCCCTTCCTACCAAGATGGAAAGATGACTACGACCTCATAGAGTTCGTCGCTGAAATCACAACGCGACCAGGTGGAGAGATCCCAGTCCCATTCGGAGCCCCTCAGAATATGAGTGGCTCTTATAACATCGCGGCTACCTTCTGTACTCCCGTTAATACGAACGGTAAAGAGAAGACTGTGATACTTGCTACTCATGGTGTTGGATCTGCTCGTGCTCATTGGAATTCTGCTTATCAGCCCGAGGTAAGTTTACGACATACTATTCACTTTTCATGATGTATGTTTACTGACTATTGAGTAGGAGTACAACTTCGTGCAACACGCACTAGAAGCAGGATACTCCGTCTTTTTCTACGACCGTCTAGGAGCCGGCGGCTCATCTAAACCGTAAACACCTCATTCACAACCCCATCATATACCAATCCCCTACTAACACATACAAACAGACCCGGCGGTTTCGACCTCCAACTAACCACCGCCATAACCGTCCTCCAAACTCTCGCCACTCAAATCCGCAACGGAAACTACACCAGCAACATCGGCGTCCCCACCAAACTCGTCCTCCTAGGTTTCTCCTTCGGCTCCATAACAACGCACAATCTCATCTCACAAACCCCCGAAATCGCCGACGCAGTGGTACTCACCGGTATAAGCTTCAATAGCACGGGTATCGACAGTCATAGCTTTTTACAATCGTTCATGCCGAGGATTGCGAGCGCGCAGAATGAGGAGTTGTATGGGGAGTTGGATGATGGGTATGTTACTTGGGTGGATAAGTTTACTGGGGTTTTGGAGTAAGTGATCCTTCGTTGGTTCAGTGATTTAGTGATGGATGGCTGATATTTCTGGTGTTTTAGTTACTTCAAACAACCCTACTACGATCCAGCTATTGTCGACTACGCCGAAGCTACAAAGGCTCCCTTTTCAGTCGGTGAGCTTCTAGCTGCTAGTCTTGGAGCTGCGGATACCATTGCTTGGGATAAACCTGCTCTTGTAAGTATCTTCCCCCTTCTCCCTCTCCACCCTCCTTCTCCTATATAATCAACCCCTTACTAACCCACCTCAAAGCACCTAACAGGCGAATACGATTACCTAGTCTGCGACGGTTACTGTCCAGGCATCTACACCGAACCCGCAAGCACCATCTATAAGAATGCTAAACCACTTCAATTGACTCTTCATCCCGATGCGAGTCATAATTTCAATTTGCATTATAATGCTTCCGGTGCTTATAAGGTTATTACCGACTTTTTGGGGGCGAATTTGTGAGCGGGTGGTGGTGGTGGTGGTGGTGGAGGGGTTGGTGTGATAGAGAGTTGAGGCGCTGAGGAAGGGGGAAGAAGGTGATGGTACAGGGGTGGACTGGAGTAGACACGAGGGTTTGAGTCATTGGGTACCAATATACTGAGTTTATTCGTCTGACTAGAATACTATGTAGAGTTTGGGATGATTCTCAATTGACATTTAGCGCGTCAGGAGTTTGAGTATTAGTGAAATAAAAGGGAACCGTAACGCCATACCCTGAAACCAAATTATGCCCAGCGCTAAGATATGATTAAATGAAACCCAGAAAGTCCTTTTGTCCTTCATCTTTTGTCGTCTTCTCTTGCGTTTTCGTTTCGTTCATGTCATAAACCTCCATCCGAACCATCATCCAACTAACATCCTTGCATCATGCGTCACTCCTGACTTTCAGTCACCTCCTCAGTAAGATCCTCCCCATCACTAATAGAGATCCCACTAACCCACCACGTAGCCGCACAAACAATCTTCATGACAACCTTGACCTCCCGCTGATCCCTAGGCGCATAAATCATGAGGAACTCCCTAGGAACGAACCGTCTAAACCAGCCCCCCTTAGCAAGCGGATGGCGCTCACCCCACCCATTCTCAATCACAACCTTCGCATCCGTTGGATGCAAACTCATATGCATAGAGCCATCAGAAGGATGCGCATGACAGACCTCCCCACGACAAGTGCGGGTAATCGGGGACGAAGAGAAGAGCCCGGAGCTATGCTTCTCAAAACAAGACGTCTGTTCCAACAATCTGTTCCTCGGGTTCTCAGCTAATTTGTTGAGGGCGTTTTTCAAGCTTTCGTAGATGGCTGGGGTGGAACATTGGTCTTGTTGACGTTGTGGAGCTATGCCACGGACGGTTGGACGCTTGCCTAGACGCTTTGGGAGGGTGGTTAGGAGGCCTTGTTGTGGGCGGAAATGAAGCGAGATACGCGGTGCTTTGTAGACGTTTCGAAGGGCGACGACGGAGAGGAATTTGATTTTTAGATAGCCTAGCGGTGTTGCTGGGGTTCCGCCGGGGCCAAGGGAAAGGTAGGCGTGATAGTCTTTGCGAATGAAGTAGATGGCTGAGAGGGGGATCAAGAGAGCCAGGATTTGGATGTAAGCCACTTTTGGGTCATTGAGGTATGATTGGAAGGTTGTGAATGAAAGCGAGAGTTTAGATGCTCTGTAGTTTTGTGTGCCGGATCCGGCGAGCATTGTGGGAGCTTGTTCAAACCTCATGGTAGTGGTGCCCCTTGGGTGGGGAGTGGAGTCTGGGGCTGAAGACTAGAGATAGAGTTGGAATGAGAATGGGAATGGGAATGGTGAGGGATCAAGGTGGTTTTAGATGAAGCAAGAGTGGAGGAAAAGTGGGATTGGCCAGCCAGCTGTGGGAGGCAGCAGCAGCAGCCAATGCCAGAAAGGGAAGTAAAAGGGGGAATTGGGGAAGGAGCAGGCTGTTCGACAAACAATCAACGGCCAATGGCATAAGAAACAGCCCTCATTGAATGCAATTGAGCGATACCTCAACTCTCAACCTGCAAGTGCGAAACCAATTGTGTGACTTATAGAAAGGCGATTATTGGTTGCTGGGCGCGAGTAACGGCTGACTACACAAGCAGAGAAGCGGTGGGAATTTGGCCAATTGCTCGGCCCTGTGACGTTTTGCTGTGTCTCTCCACGTTTTTCCATACACAGCAGATCACGATGTGACATCTCAACTTCGTCACCCTGCGCCCGCCCGGCTGTCGTCCTATCGGCGCTGGTGCCGTCGTGCTAACACTGAATGGCCGAGTTGTTTCTGATTGGCTGGAATGCTCGTGCTGGTAGCTGAGTCACGGGGCTGCCGGGCTAGTTGCAGCGTTATTGGGCGTCTGCCTCCTCGGATAACTTGCAGCGCCCACCGTCTATCGTGGGCTGTTGACACGAGAACACGACAATACATGTACCTGTTTTGCTTTCCGCGTATATGGATCTCCTTGCTTCCAATACATGATTGTGACTTGCTAATTGGACTGCTTGCCGGCGGGGTTTCTGCGGAAATAATGCGCTTGGCCGATGGTCCTTCGTCCAGCAGTATCTTGTCGCGATTCAGATGAACTTATCTGAGGAACCTGCGATATCTTCGTAGGTGCTTATATTTAACTTTGAATTTTTTTTAGTATCGCAAGACTTTAGTTCGCCGTAAGGTTGCCAAGTTTATTTGCGGAGGTTGTTAGCGGAGGTGTATAAAGCTTCTTGAGGTCTGCGCAGAAAACGAGGTTCGGTAAGCTGCTATGGCGGGGATTAAGACGCTAATTACTCAGCCTTTTACGGGAATTAACTAAGCAGCATAATTGTCTGTTTTACCTAGGTATTAAAAAGTAGCGTACTGTGATTTAACGGTCATATGTTAAAAATGATATATATCTGACTGTTCAAGGGGCAGAATTATATAGAGAAGTGTTGAGTCTAATTTTATTTCAGCTAAATTCCCGGACCTGTGAGCACTTTCAATTATGGCGGAGCTAGTGCTGACGACGAGTGCTACAAGTTCGCGAAACCCACCCCTCAACACGCGCATCGATTAGGACCCCCAGGGTCATAAAAGCGGTGGCTTCTTGCCTTATTTTTCTTCTATCATGGGATCGGGCACCGTGATAGCTTCAGTTCTTTTGCTTGCGATTGTGGCAGTCGTTTCACTTGACATCATGGGCTTATTTTCGTGGAAGAATCAATTCCCTGTGGAAGGGAGGGTAAGACATACGATTTCTATTCTTCAAACTGAGAGCTAATTGACTTGATTAGACCGTACTCCTTACTGGCGCATCCCAGGGTATGGGAAAGGAGGTTGCGAAGATTCTGGCTCAGAAAGGAGCCAATGTCATTATTGTTGCACGGGACGTAAAGAAACTCCAGGCTGCAATCGAATACATCAAGGTAAGCTCCTTCACTATGTTAATCTTAGCCTTGGTACTAATTTATTCTAGACCGTAGCTCGCGATCCTACCTCCCAACGCTTCCACTACATATCAGCCGACGTCACATCTGAAACCGAAAACACTCGAATCCTCTCCGAAGCCACTGCCTGGAATAATGGAAATGCTCCCGATATCGTGTGGGCGGTTGCAGGCTCGTCAAGACCGAGTCTCTTCCTTGACACCCCCATCCAGGTCATGCGCGAACAAATGGATGTGAATTATTGGTCTGGAGTATATCTTGCACACGCAACGCTAAAGGCATGGCTATACCCGTCCTCACCGTATACTGCCCCCGCCGCAGGAGGAAAGCTAAAGTCGGAACCACCTCGACATTTCATATTCACGAGTTCAGCTATTGTGTTCGCAAATCTTGCAGGCTACAGTCCTTATGGACCTTCGAAGACGGCTTTAAGAGCTCTAGCGGACTCGTTGCGTTCAGAGATAAACCTCTACAACGGTGCCAGGAGGTCGAATTCCGCGACCGCCACACAAAAAGGAACCCCAGCTCCCTTCGACATTAACATCCACTTAATCACACCCGGAACAATCCTATCCCCAGGTTTCGAAAACGAAAACAAGACAAAACACCCCGTGACGCATATTCTCGAAGATGCCGATCCTTTCTCAACCGAGGAAGAGGTAGCTGTGGCTTCTTTCAAAGGACTTGAAGCTGGAGATTACATCATTGCGACGAATTGGTTAACGAAACTCATGCGTGTTAGTGGTCTCTTGGGAAGTCCTAGAAACAATATAGTCGTGGATACCGTAGGAAGCTGGATCGCGAGTCTGGTATGGTTGTACATGAGCCCGGATCTGGAGGGTAAGGTGTGGGGATGGGGGAAGAAGAACGGTATGCCGGAATTTGGAAAGCCGGCTGTAGGGAAGGAATAAATGCATATGTTCTTCTCTTTCACTAAATTCTGTAGTAATGAATAGTGGTAGCCACCGCAATGCTTACCTCATCGTCGTGTTTGAATATTATCAACATATATAGGGGGTATCAAGTCTTGCAGTTCCTTTAGGTAATCTGCTATCTTTTAAAGGGCTGAAGAAAATAAGCTCTTATAAGCCCTTAGCAATATCTTATAAAGCTTCTTCATGAGTAAATGAAAGGTAAAAATTAATTAAGTAGCGATGCTGTAACGCGCAATACGCAACTCGGTAGAATTGCGGCACGAAGGTCGCAACGCAAACCGATCTAAACATTCGAAAGGCACAATCAGTCATTACTATGACCGCTACCACCAGCTAGTTGGTTGAATAATTAATGTACCGTAAGCAAGTCCCCCTCCCCTCCTTCACCACAGTAGATTCACCTCATTAAGTAAGGTGTATAAACTGCAAGTATGCTTGAAAGCGTTAGACCGGAATGTGCTTTGTGCTTCCAAGGTTGTGCTTACTGCCTCCCGCACAAGCCACCGCCCCCCCTAGGTCCCGAGTCGAGGATCCGTCTCCGTCTTCCGTCTCCATATCTCTCACTGCACGTCACTGCAGGGCAACATTCGCGAGCTGAGCCACATTTCTTGCAGGTCTCCGCTTACAACGTCCTACAAAACTCTTGCGTTGAATTGGGATGGCGTCGCGCAAATGCAGCTTCCAGCTGTGAATGTGAGCCATGACGTATTGGCCCATTTCCTCTCCCTCCGTCTACGCTGCCGCCAACCAGAAGCTCTCCGAAGAACGCGTTCGCATCTCTCACGATGGCGCAAAACCCCCGGAACGCCATGAAGCAAAGAGTCCAGCCCGGCAAGCACAGCATGGCCAGGGATTGACTAAGCGTTCAGGGAATGGTGCTCAGAGCGATGAGGGAGGCGAGCAAGCGCAGCGACGGACAGGAGAGAAAGATAATCAAGACCAAGAGGTGGATCAGGGTGATACAGAACAAATCGCCGAAGAGGATGTATCAGGAGAAATAATCGGTGTTGAGGTGACCCGTAGTGGACATATGTTTGCGACAATTACTCGATCAACCTTGACTATCTGGCAAACAAAGGTAGTTCCTCATATTCCAAGAGACCGAACAAACGTTAACAATTCAACTAGCCTACAGCTATTGTAGCTTCAGTTCTTCGTTCGCAGCACTCGCTCAAGACCTACGGACCTAATGTCACCTTGCTTCTCCGTCCTGACTCCGCAATCTTCGTCGTGCAGACATCGCTCGGTTTCCTGATAACTTACTCTCTTGCTACGGACCCTACCTCTCGTGTATACCAGACCCAATTCTCGAGCACTGGTGGCGGACATTCAAGACGGCGAAGCAGTGTTTCTGGGTTCAAGACCCAACGATACGGCGACGTAAATGCAGGCCCCGGGGAAGGGCACGGGGTGAAGGAGCTCAGCCTAAAATTTCGTATGGTTATACGGGTCGATGCGGGTATTGCAAAGGCTCTTGCCTTGGATAATGAACTTATCGTTGCGACCGATAAACCTGCCGCTATACAATGTATTCGGTGGGCCCCGGACAATGCTGGGAGCCAGACAAGCACCGAGCTTTTAAGTCGGATGACATGGCTAGAAAAGAAGACAAGTATAGTAGAGTTGGTCTACGATCGCCCTATGAATCTCTCAACATGGATCACATCTGATGGCAAAGCATACGCAGTTCAAAGGCTCCCACCTAATACACTCCAAGACGGAAAGCCACATCCCAACCTGTTTAAGGGTTATGGATTCCATAACCCCGAAACAGATGGCGATTATGGTATCAAGGCTGCCATAAATGCCAGATTTTCATTAGTAGCCGTTGGCTGCGCGAATGGTGACATCTGTGTATACACAGCTCGAGACTACACAGGAAATATACCTTTATCCCACAAGCTCCGACCATCAATCTTAACCTCTTCACCTGGGAAACTCAACTTCATAAGCTATTCTCCTGATGGATATTGTCTTTTTGCCGGATATGAACATGGTTGGATGATGTGGAGTGTCTACGGGAAACCAGGCGCCAATAGCTTCACAACAAACCGATCTCTATCTGAAGCAAATAGAGAGGGTTGGTTACTCGGAGTCACGGACGGTTTCTGGTTGGGCGGTGGTGCCCAAATCATGTTGCTCAGTGCTCGAGATAACCGCCTCTTCCTGTTGGAAATGGCCCGTAGTGCTATAACGGGGTGTTTTTCATCCGCCAATGTGTCAAGGTCTCTAATGCAGACCAATTCCGGATTTATGGTTTACCGTGGCTACGACGTACCTGATCTTACTACAATATCAGCTGACATATCCCTATGGCATCATGTCCAGGTCCCGTCACATTACCTCATAGAGCAATGGCCAATACGCAGTGCTGTGATATCGTCAGACGGCAGATATGTGGCGGTGGCCGGTCGGAGAGGCCTTGCGCACTACAGTGTGAATAGCGGTCGATGGAAAATATTCGAAGATCCGTTCATAGAGAACGAATTTGCGGTCCGTGGTGGGATGTGCTGGTTCCAGCACGTTCTCATTGCGGCAACTGAAACAGATAATTCTTACCAGGTAATACTCACAGACCCCATTGCATTGCCTCAAGCTTATATTTCACAGATTCGCGTGTATTCGCGCGAACAAGCCCTCGACAATGACCACATAATGCACGTACAAAAGCTCCCAGCTCCAATTGTATTGATCACTCCTTCAGGAGAAGATTCCCTATTGGTCTATACGTATGAGAATATTCTTTATCATTACATTATCAGCGTCGCCGATGCTGCGGTAAAGCTCGTACAGGTTGGACAGATTGCACTGCACGGCATCATTCGAGCGCCCCCAAGAGTACGAGCATTGAGTTGGATCTTACCTGAAGCTCAAATGCGTAGGTATATGTATCTAAATCCTAATGAATATCGACTAACAAGCACAGGTAATGGCGATCCATCACAGGATGTATCGGTCGCCACAATTCTGTTCCTTGTTGATGGCAAACTCGTTCTTCTGCAACCAACCACTACTGAAGGGGGTGAGTTGAAGTACGAGATGCGCATCATTGCTCAGGATGTGGAATACTATGCGCTTATGCGAGACCATCCCTCGTTCGCGCTAGAATCCCCGGAAGATTCTTTACCGCCAAGTCCATCAGTAGGGCTGACAATCAACGGCGTTCATGGCCATGATCTGCGTGACTCGCTGTGGTTTTTCGACGGCCGTGACATCCGGGTGTGGATCGACATGCATGACGTCTTGTCCTCAGCATCCATAGAACTCGGTAGGGAACTCCCACCGACTGTTAAGATCCCGGTCGACTTTTACCCATTGTCTGCCCTTCTTAACAAAGCAATTCTATTCGGCGTCGAATCGGATGTCGTTCAACGCCGGGATACCAACTTCGCATACCTTCGATTTGCTACCAGGGTGAGTGGGGTCCACGTTCCAACCAATCATTCTTACTCACTGTCACAGACGCACCTTTTCCTCCCCGCACTCCTGCGCCATCACCTCGCACAATACAACTCTCCTGCGGCATTGCATCTATCACATCACTATCAACACCTCCCCTACTTTCCACACGCCCTTGAGATCTTGCTGCACGAGGTTTTGGACGAAGAAGTGGACACACCTCCGCCGCCCGAGTTGGCTTTATTACCCAGTGTACTATCGTTTCTTTCATCATTTCCTCAATATCTGGACATTGTTGTACAGTGTACTCGAAAAACCGAAGTGCGGCAGTGGCGAACACTATTTGCTTACCTGCCACCACCACAAGAACTGTTTGAAGAATCGCTGCAGAGAGGATCTCTCAAAACGGCGGGCGGATATCTTCTTGTACTCCATACTTTTGAGGAACTCAGCTCTAGTTCCAACCAGTTGGTACGGTTATTGCAGAGAGCAAAAGCCGAACAGGATTGGGACTTGTGTAAAGAACTGGCACGGTTCCTGATGGCCTTGGATGAAACCGGAAATACTTTGAGGGAGACACTAGACCTGGTCGAGCTGAGATCTCCGGAACATGAAAGGTCAGCTTCCAACCCTTTCACATCAGAACCTTCGCTGTTGAGTGTACCACGACGCCATCGCAATGGTCTCGGAATCCGCAGAGGGGGCGAAACATCGTCAGGGGAATCGAGTCGAAGCGACAGCCGTAGCCCGACTGCGGATTCAGTTCGCAGCGGATCCGTGCAGATGGATTATTTTGGCAGCAGCAGTGTAAGCGGAGGTGAATGAAAAGAGGTAAGCGAAGACGAAGAGGAGGTGAAGGGGAGATGGAACAGGACGATTCCAATAAGGATGATAGAGATCCGAAATATTGAGACGAGGAGCCGCCTGGGAATGATGCTGCAGGGACTGCCTTAGAGCCTGGTTTCAGCTGGCGTGTAGGACGACTGGGGGGTAGATGTGGAGGACAGGTGTGGCTAGGCGAGGGACAAAGAAGCAATATTGGGCTTGGATAGCAGACAGTTGATATGGATGCCTGTGCACGCCCCCAGCGAAAGGCGGTCAGGTAGTTGCTGGAACCCTGCAGATAGCAATGGCACCGGTCTTGGGGCAGTAAGCCAGTCACGTGCCGGCGGAGGATTGCGCCTGCTCGTCTTGTGCTTCGTTGCCCTACGTGAGCGGTCGGCAGCCCTATCACGCCGGCCGGACAGGTCGCACAGCAATTGGCAGGCACACTCGGCCCGTAATACAGAGCCAGCCAGACAGCGCGCGCTTTGCCAAGGGCGGTTTGGTGCTCGAGGCCGCTGGCGCAGCACCATGGCTGCTCTCCCGCCCATTGCGTCAAACCGCATTCTCCACCAAGCAGCACCTGGGCAGTCGCGCGAGGGAGAGAGTGCCGAGCATCTGGTCAGCGCATTCTCAACCATCGCACCGCCTCCACAACCGCCTCCACAACCACCTCTTCAGATGCAAATGCGTGCCCAAGTGCCCTTCCGCTCCTGCACACGATCGTGACGGCCCTTGGCCCTGCAGCACACCATGCAGCGAGAACAGAAGAGGCGGCCATCCCTCGTTCGCCTTATACATGTCCTTATATACCCTGCCTTGCCTGCCTATGCCTGCCTATGCCTGCCTA